>JAYRBW010065764.1:0-28698 GCA_036023295.1 Invenusta paracnida | reverse complement strand
CTTTAAAGAAATTGTAATTTTAAATAATATCGAATTAATTAAAACTATTAAAATCCCAATAGTTAAAAAAACTAGGGTGTACCCCTAGTCGGAAATTGTGCACCATGAGTCAGGTTAAAAAACCACAACCTCTGTCGTGGTCGAGGTGTTTTAACCCGCGACTTATTTTGATCACATCAAAAAAATTAGACTAGAGAGTTTTCGACCATGGTCGTGGTAAAAAAACCTCCGACCAGCTTTGATCACCTCACCCTATGAATCAAAACCAGTGTACTATCAACCAATTGTCTAGGTAGGCCTTAAAAAGAACCTATTTAATTATGCATCGGCGGGTAACCATTAACATGGTTACATACATATATTACTTACTCAAGAGGAATACATCTGAAAATAGATATACCTGATCACAGAAGTTTCTATTCAACAGCTAAGTGGGATAACAGTTATTCAACAGCTAAATAGCTAGCCTTAAAATTGGAAGCCAGTAATCCAGATATGATGTCACCAATAAAATGATTAATTATCACATGCATATATTATGTAGTATTTTAAGGTGCACAAACAAGGGATTGTCTTTATAAATAAATATCGGTTTACGTATTGACGATATACATACATATGTATAATGAAGTTAAACATAATATAATCAATGACATACACAATCTAAGTCCTAGTATAATAATTAATTATAGCTAATAATAACAATCTATAATACCCAAGTATATAAAATGCCTAGTATAAGAAAATTGAACCATTGCCATTTTTTTATTTTTAAGGTCGATGGTGTTGTCGTTCTGCCTAATGTAGGTATTAATATGATGATGATTAAATGTGCGACAAAATATAAAGCATAAGTAATAATAGACAAGTATATCGTCTTTTAATGATTCTTAATATGTAAATTTTGATACTGTAAATTTTCCATAATATAAAAGTTCTGATAATTCAACAAATTGTACATAACTGGGCCTCTATCAAGCAAAAATATTATTCTAAATGAGCTGTTTTATGGTTATCCCTTAAAAAACATCTCGCTACTAAAAAGCAGTATTAATCTACTAAAATCAATAAAAAATCAATTCGATCAAAAATTGCTTTCAAATTACTCAATAATTTAAAGCGTAGAAACAATGGTAAAATGACAGCGCTAAATATAATTTCCAACAGACAGCTTATATTGGGGAACTGGTTGATTAAATCTGAATTGAATACCTGTATAAAAACACCATCTACCTACCTCTCAACCAATCATAATTAGTGAGATGCACAACAGACACACAGTACAAGGCGTGAACATACCTCCTGGCGCCTCGCTCACGTATCCTGCGATAGTGATGCCAAGACCCGTGCTTCCCTTGATCAATTCAACGGTGAAATATTCGATCTCATGAGTGTCCGCAGAGAGGTTGGAGGGCTAGAGGATCACGAATGCCAGACGAGAATGGGGAAGGAGACATGTTAGAATTACAGACTAATTGGAAAGGTTACACTGTGTGTTATACAGGAATAGAAAAAATTACTTTTTATTTTTAAGAGTTTTATTCTTCAGACAAAAGTTAACACACGAAACATGTATATTATAAAATTAGTACCCTTATACCATTGTATTGCTATTCTAACCAAAATGTTGTACAAATAAACAAATACAATAATCAGATAATAATAATTATATATGGATAACATTAACCCAAATCTAGCGTTAGGATTCTTCTTCTCTGTCTCCACCCAATTAATATAATTAATGATGTAATCATGCCCAAGTATCAAAACACAAATTTAGGAACATATTAGCAAACTCTATACCATTATTTTATGCGATGCACATTATTTAACAATGAATTTTACTAGCTCGTTGTTCCAACTTACTGAAAGAAATAATTATTCATTCCCTCTGATTCCAATCATCGCGAACTCTTTATTAATCAAAAGCCTCACAGCGTCATTCTTCACAACAACAAAAACAAACATATATCATTCAAATTTAAACACAAACATAATTCAGAAGCACAATGTTCTAACTACCTCCATTCAAGAATACGAGAACACATACACATCACATGCATAAGTTGGAACAATGACACGAGGGAGCAGTGGATGCTCAGTCTATGAATGCTGATCCCCTGCTTATCCGCTGCTTTAATAAATTTGATAAATGCGAGAAATTCTTGATAGCATTCATACTATTTAGTACTATCTACTGTTGATACTATTTATTGATTTAAAGTGTACTTAAATTGTTTTAGAAATTGATTTCTTGTTAGAAAATAGTGTTATTTTGTTTGAAAATGTGAGATAGAGTGTAATTAAAATGTCTGCCTTTATTAAATAAATTAAAAAGTAGACTATTTAGCGAATAGATAATTTTATAGTTGTTGAATACATTAGCTATATAGTTTCAAACCGTTTTCGTAGTTTTACTTTGGTGAGAATTAATACATTTGTAATTATTATCACTGTAAATTAAGCTAAGAATACGCAAGTAAGTGATAATGCTTAATCCAGATTACTTTGTATAGTTAAAATATATATGTGTTGTAATTGAAATTGAAATTGTAATTGTAATAATATTAATGTTAATTTATAACGTTATTTTAAGAATATCATTTATAATATTTAATGTTTTTAAATATTATAATATTTTATAATAAAAAATTATAGGCATATAAATTTTAGATAAATAAATTTTTGTAGCTTTAAACAATGAATAATTAAAATCAGGCAAAGAGAAGGGCTACAGTAGCTTCCCACCTTCTCCGGCAATAGGACGTCCACTGGTAGCGTGGCCGGCCCATTGTTCACCGCCAGATAGACCTGCTCCTGTCTTACCACCTCTCCCCCTCTGCCCTCCTCGCCTCCATCACCAGTGGGGGTCAGTGAGTACATCCTCTCCACCTCCAACTCCAGATGCCGGTCCAGTTGACTAGTCTCAACAATGTGAACGGGCTCCCGGGGCATTGTGGCAGCATTTTGGTCGAAGGGACGGGCCACAATGAGGCAGACGTTGTCTCCCGAGTTCCGGAGTACTGTGGCCACTTGCTCGCTGGTCATGGCTCGGACGTTCACCTCTCCGATGTACATGATGTGATCTTTGGCCTGGAGACGGCCGTTCTGGAATAAACCAATCATTGAATATCAAGAGTGAGCAAAACATCGATCTAGAGCATAAAGTGTAATATAATGAAAGATTTACCAGCTTTTTGTCGTAATTATAAAACGTTGACAAAATCACATGTTAATACACACAATAGTGTTTTATCACATTTGTAGGATGCAGTGTTTTAAAGTTATTTTCGATATATAGTTTTATAGGGTGGTGCATATACCTTATTTAAATATTTATTGAACATTTCCTCTATATAGTTTTTTACCCATATAAAATATATTAAATAAAAATAAATACAAATTTTAAGAACTATCGTTCCCACGTGTAGGTAATACAAAAATTAGTTGATAATATCTATTCCTTATGTTTCTACGTTATACAAAATATAACTGGCTCTATATGGAAAAAATATGCTACATGATTTTAAAAATTGATAATATGTTCGTCTCCAATGATATCCAGCATGTAAAAGAAATTTGTTCAAACTTTTTGTTGAAAGAGAAGAATTAAAACGAGGATGTAAATCATTAAATAGACTTTTAATATTAGCTTCCGGACAACTGGTACATTTTTAGCAATATACTGTATTATTTATGGTAGCAGGTATCTCCGTCAGAATCAACCAAATTTGATTTTTGAAATTGTGCTATAACTCCTGACTTGCAACTGCGATTATAATCAGAACACGAATCCATTACACATACATATAAATGTTTATTACGATTTAAATTTGATTCATTAAGTGTATCTACAAAGCCTTATTGACATTGTCGCTTGTATTGGTTTCATGCTTTTCAGATTAAGAACTGTCATTTGATTAATCTTTTCGACATAAAAGCTAGTTTGAATATCCAAGATGCAATAGTTGTTTTGCTAGGTAGCCTCATCGACATTCGAATAGAAGTGCTTAAACTAATCAACTATCTTGTGTAAATCCTCCTGAATTTATTCTTCCAAATTTTTGCATGTATTTGATTATAAACAGACATTTATATTTCAGGAAAGAATCCCTTACTATATTTGACCTAAAATAAGATTTTCACATAACACAAATCACAGGCGCGCATGAGTAGGAAAGTAAATAATATTTTTTTCATAATATAATTGAAAATAAAGAAAAGGAGTGTAACCATTATTTTACATCTATTCGATAATCAATATAAAAGGTATTACATTTATTAGTAATAATAATGTTCAATATCTATTTATGACAATTTAGTGTGACATTTATTGGTAAAACCACTTAGTAAGAATCTGTTTAGTGTTTTCCTTGTTAAAATTAAAATCAATGAATTAAGTTTGTTTCATAAAGGCCATGTGATTTTGTGGAGATAATTTTGGTAAAAGCATTTAAGAAATGACCCATTTTAAAATTAATAAAAATATAATGAGGTTGTAAAATTTATCTGAAAATGTAGCAAAACATACGCGAGTGTATCTTCATCTAAAGAGATATATTAATAATGAACTAAATAACCAATATCAAAATTTCATTTTATAAATGATTAGAAATACAATTTAAAAATAATTCCAATAATTACATTTTATCGTTATTAATTAAGTCAAACAAACTGAAATAATAAACTACAAATAATTTTAAAATACATATTGAAACTTGCCCATTTTATAGGAATAAGTTCTTTGTAGGTCTTTAAATCAGATTTCATGCTCCCAGCATATATTAGAATCGCCAGGATATTCTTAATCAACCCGAAAGAAGCATCACGCTATCAACTCCAATAAGAGACAATAGGGAGGAAATAAACGACCTCCTAGATGAATAATTCTGGAGTTCTGCCTCTTTGCAGCTCACAATATATAATTGGAATAAGTAGCTAATTTACGAACAAGACCTCCAGACTATCGTGCATAGCAACTATAAAATATCACGCAGTACGTATAATATGTTAAGGAAAATAATAAAACTATAGGTCGATAAATTTGTATTGTGATAGCGAGAGCATCTTCAAATAGATCTTATATCAAATGACTCTATTAAATAAATATTAAATTGCTGTGGTGTACAGAACTACAAAACATTACTCTTCTCGCTTTTCTTGTAGGGCAGAAAATATTACAACATTAATTAATCTCATTAACAAGGTTAGATTGAATTTATTTCCAAATAAATTACACGTATGCACATTAATTATTAAAATGTAGCTAACTAAGACATATCCTGTACCTACCATGTTTAGATTAAAAATTTATTATATACACTGAAAAACTTGAATATAAATAAATAGATTAACTTAAAAGCGACAAGTTGGAATGGCATAGTAATAAAATAGGTGTAGTTTAAGACATGATCAATTTCTATACTGTGGATTTATTTAAGTGAATTATAGGTTGACCATCGTTTTACAATGTTATAAAAGGAGGAATGCTTCATTTGAAAATAACGTTTCCTTTATAGGCTAAAGGAAAACATTACAAACAATTAAATTATTCGCACAAATAACGACATTTAACATGTTAAATGAGTGGAAGTCAACTATGCGTTAATAGAATAAAATATTATATTATATGACATCTGACTGAAAGTAAATTTTAGTTATTTGTTATATCATCCAATTCAGTATTCATAATATAAAAAATACTTGAAATGTATTTCGCACCAAAACGAAAAAATCACACATTATATAATGCGTGGACAATATTAACCTAAATCTTAGCATTAGTATTATATCCCAAGAAAGTGGCTGTTGTGTGCATTATCGTCACCATGACAACTTACTCGATGCGCCACTCCTCCGGGCAAAATGGTTCTAACAACCACCCCAGTGGCTCGGCCTCCAATGATGCCAAATCCCAGCCCCATTCCGTCGTTGACCAGATCTATAATTTCATACTGCGTCCATTCTGTGTTCAACTGCAAGACAATCAATATATAAATATTTAATAAATACAAATAACACACGAATTAATTCACTAAATTATAAAATAGTTCTGTTTATAGAGTACAACTATGTATATACAAAAGCTTTTTCTTGATAATTGTGTTATGTCGTTGAATACTACTATTTAGTTTACTGCTACTCAAAAGCATATTTTAATATGTTTTCAAAATCAATATCCGTGCAACAGCATATTTTTGCAAAGTTTTAGTCCTAAATGGAATAAGTAATACCGTATATGTGCAATAAAACACCAGATCAAAAAAGGAATGAATGAAATAAAAGCCTGTGGCGTTTATTTGAACATATACATATTATTGTAATCTTTTGTAGATAGATAGATATACACTATACGTGCCAAAAAGAACGAGAACATTCCAAATCACGCATCTTAGACGATTGACTGCAAGACGTCTTAGGTTGCAAGGCTCTAATTTAATTCAAATACATATAATAGAGTGGAGAGAGCGTTACTCATCACCAATCAATAGAAACTAATATTTTACGTTTATTAACACTTAGGTACTCATATTTTTGAATGAGATTTAAAAATATTCAAAGGTATTATATAAGGGAAATCACTTTTGTACTTGATGTATTCATTACTGTATTTAACTACTATGCATGAAGTTGCTGAGAAAGCTTTCAGGCATGACCTAGCCATTGATGGCCAAACTTGACAGCTCGGATGAGTTACATATCCCCCAAGCAAGCATCTATAGATGGATCAACGAAGTCGGAAATGGTATGAATCTTCCAAACAAGAGCCCTGGAAGGTCAGGAAAGACAACTTTTAAAGAAGCGACAGACTTCTCTGTAGATTGGCATGAAGCGATTTTCTTTCGAACGATCTACAGGCGCCTGAAAAGAGGTTGGTATCATGAGGCGAAGACTAGCGAGGGATCACTCTTTGAGTCCAGCAAATATCGCAACACGACTTTGGTCGTGGTGTATGGCGTGGGCGCATTAGCGTAATTGTGTCTCTTCACGAACGAGTCTTCTCAGTTCAGGCGGTGATTGAAGCGCCCATAGACGTAATACAAAGTACCAACCTTCGTGTTACTAATGAATATAAGCTCTACTTTTTACTGAGAACGCGAAATAATCACTTTTCAAAGCTAGCACAAATTGATTGATACCAAAAAATAAAATTTTATTTAAATTTGTTCATTCTTTTTGGCACGTAGTGTATATATATATATCTTTTGACAATACGAAAATTTACAACTTGGTGTATAATAAATCATTAAAACTGGTAATCCAATAAATTTACATTTTGTGTGTTCGTTTACGTGAAAACTTTCAAAATAAGATCATTAGAAATTAGACTACAAAAATTGATCTGCCATGAATAAATATTAATTATATAAAATATTTTATTAAGTAAAAATTTTACCATGAAGTATGAAATAAAATTATTATGCACCTTTATGCAAACAAGCTAAAATAGTTAATTTTAAAAATCGGTGCATACAAAGAAAATATGTTACATAATAAGTAGATTAAATAAACGATGTTAATTTATTTACTACGTTTAATAAATTTACATTTAGTATAAATTAAGCATGTGAAAAAATCAGAATTATTGTATGTAAAGTATTTCCATAAATTGATGACATGTAACGGATACATTTAAAAAGAAGAATTTTACACAATTTTTAAATTAATAAAATAGCAAACATAAATTTACGAAAGTCTATAATGCAGAATATGATATAATCCCGAAAAACATTAAAATAAAACATATTTATGAACTAATTTCCTTCAACAACGTCAAAAGCTTTTAAAGTATATTTGAAAGTCAAGAGAAGATAGAAGGGCAGGGGAACTACAAAAAACAAAGACTGCTTCAAATGCTGTAAAAACAATACAACAAGAACTATATCTTGTAATATAAAATAAATCATATTATAAAACATAAAAATGTATTGTAATTACATATGTTTTAAAATCTTAAAAAAAATCCTTCCTGCATGCAAA
Organism: Invenusta paracnida; assembly: GCA_036023295.1. Lineage (NCBI taxonomy): Eukaryota > Metazoa > Platyhelminthes > Proseriata > Coelogynoporidae > Invenusta > Invenusta paracnida. The sequence continues at coordinate 20,718 of JAYRBW010065764.1, read as the reverse complement.
TACAATGTTTCCTAATTGGTATTTACCGTTTTTAATGAATGCATAATACAAATATTACCGGGAACATTAAGATCAAATACTAGAAACTTAGTATACATAAATATATAAAGATAACAATATATTAATGCGGAATAATACAAGGAGGAAATTAACTTCATTTTATTCCAATCTAACAGGAATTACTGTAGGGGAAATGTTGGCCATAATTTCGCATTTGTTGACTTTATACAAATAATAAAAAATGCATTTGTATTATTGTGTATTTTTCTCATCCTTTCTTTTTCCTTGTCACTCAAGATTGAATACACGAACTGTTTCCATACTCCCTCATCCGCAATCTTCTACCACGTGCAGTGCACAAAAATATAGATACAATGCAAAAATATGTAATGTATGGAAAGAAATTTTGTCAGCCCATATTGACTTCAGGATAATTTACTAATGCAGCTTTCAAAAAAAAATGTTGAAGAACTCCTATCTATTTTTAGCATTTTAAGATACAAACTAACATATATATGTAGCAAATGAAGTTAATTATATTCATTACATTATATACAATTTAATTAAAATAGATATTTAACTATAGAAATAGCCTTTTATTGATTCAAAATTTTCACCAAAAAATTCAACCATATATAACTATAAGCTAGATTGTAAATGTAGATTGTCACTTTACAATTTATCGACTTCGGCCTATTTACATTAAACGCTGCCCAAAGCGTCAAAAGTTGAATAGTATTAAACATTATGGGATAATTAACATCGAAAGTGGCACGTGTAATGGAACGTCACGTTTCAAAACCCCGATATAGTTCAATAGGTACTATTCAACTTTTTACACAACGCGACGTGTCGCGTTTGGTGTAGATAGGCTTTTACAGATAACTAACCAGTGAAACGTTTTACCTTAAGCCAGAACTAAGGGCTTAACCAATCGATATCTAAACCAATAGCGATATTTCGCGTAGCGATATATAGAGAAAATATTGCAAACTATCAAATAAGAATGACACTTATTCAAGATTGTTTCAAGACCATAACTGAAAAATTGTACATGGTTTCTGGGAGATGAGTCGTTTTTTTCAATTATAGCTACCAAGATAACTTATGAGTTTTAAGAAAATATGCGTAAATATTATTATCTATACACAGTGTTTAGAAAAACTGTTTGTTTTATAACTTTAATTGAAACTTGGTCGGTATGGCTCAAAAGAATACCAGTCTGTAAGGTAGAAAACGTAATGTTTGTAATTTCCTGCGTCATATTTACGAGAGGATTACTAAAATATCAGTATAGTATTTTTATTCGAAATATATGTCTATTTTAAAAGCATACTGTATAATAAATACATATATATTCTATGGCTTATAGCGATTGAGAGGATTTAAAGAAGGTTACATTATGTTTATTTACAGTTGTTATGAATAACTGTAGACTACATTTTTTAGGAAATATTTTTTGAAAGTTTAGGACATACAACAAAGTAGAAATATGTAAAAACTTTTTGCTTTAATGTTTTCCATTTATAAAAATGATTTGAATAAAGTAAAAAATAAAAATGGTTGTTTTGATACATCTAACATTTAACAATTGGTTATTTAACTTTCACTCAGAATATCATATAGCAAAGATTATAATATATAGATAATTTAAAATAGTTATTAGCTATGAAGGCAGAAAAACAATTTCTAGCAAATGTATAATACATAATACTGGTGTTGGTTTTGATTTAATCTTAATCACTCTATGCTTAATACGTTCTTTTTGACATTACTTATGATATAATAATAACATAAGTTTGATAATAATTAAATAGTATTATCATACTGAGACATATCTTCAACAAGACTATTTATTCAGATAATTTGTTTAATTTAAGATTTTAACATATTGTTCACCATTCTCTATTAAAATACTAAACTATCGCAAAGGGGATAAAATATTTAAATAAAAACTAAAACTGAATATATGAATATCAAAAACACGGTATCATAGAAATAAGAATATAATATCATAGATAATTTACATTTTCAGTAGATAGCATCATACAACAGATTAAATTTGACGATACTTGATATACTCTCCAAAATCTCGGCGGTAATCGATTTAGGAATATTTTCCCCTCAGAAAATATATACTCAGTTGATTTGGAAGCACTATAATAGAATACTCGGTCCCAATCTGCTCAACCGCGTTTTAACGTCAATATATTATGGTAAGAAGGAAACGGGTCGAAAGAGCTATTATTATAGTTGTCCTTCATCTTCTTTAATATACCAGGTATTACTATCCCCCTGCTTTACAATTCCAATTCCAATACCTAATGACTATAAGCAACCTTGACTCTCAAAAACTGTATCTGTACGACTGAAAAAAACTGCAATCGCTAAGAGTGGCACGGTTTTTATTCAACAATTGAGCCCCAACAACGACAGTCCGTGTTAAGTATAGACTGGAACACATTGAATAAGTATAAGTGCACTAAATCTTTCTTTTATAAATGCCTTAGTCGTTCTCCTTTCTCTCTCGTCAGTTTGTCAAGAGCAGAAGCATGGGTATCTCCTACAACGCTCTGTTCAGCTTGCCCACGAACTTAGTCCCATCTAGGAAGAAGACTCTTCTTACTAAATTTGTTGTCAGTCGCCGTTCATCTTCAAACAAGAAGACAAGAAGAGTTAGTATATGAAGAGGTACCTCTTTACAGCAGCTGCTAATAAACTGACATCACAGTATATCATTGTATTCGGAGAAAGAAGAAAATGGACAGGCAGTTTATTCCATCCAATCCTCCTCTTCTCTCCTCTCCTATTCTATCGCTAAGTTATCAATTTTCTCTTACTTCTGGTTATGTTATAATTCGAGGTTTGCCATTTTCTATCAGTTCGCCAGCGTCTTCAGCATTATCATCAATTCCGCAAGCCTTTCTTCTCTTCAAAATAATGATGATAAGAGAGGCAAGCATACAAGCGAACACAAGTCCTTAACTGTCCCAGGCCAAGACTGATTTTGCTACCAAAGTAGCCTCAGCATAATGAATCAACCGAGAGATAATCCCTGCCATACCCCGAATCTCAGCTAAACAGCAATTTTTGAACCGTTTGGCTTACGGCTTTCGCATCTCGAGTTGTAAAGCAGTTAATATTTATTCAATGATTGCCTCGTTCTATTCATAATACATTTACGAAAGGAAGTCACTATTCTAACTTTTTTTAAATAAGGAAAGCGAGTTTTATTGAATCATTAAATCCTCTCATGCGAATACTTTTATTTAACTGGTGATTTCTGACCAAATTAAAGGTGTAAAGTATTTTCCAAATTTAAGGAGAGAAAAAAGGATCTAATTTAAATATAATAGCTTATAAATAGAATGAAATAGCATATTATGTTTAAGAGTATAACAATAATGTAGGACTAGGCAGTATATTTCTAAAATATTTTACATTTTAAATATTTTAAATTAAACGTTTTTACTTCAAAAAATGTCTAAATATTACCAAATATAAATTTATCAATTTGATAAAATGAATCAATTTAAAAATACGTGTATATTGCTCAATAATGTTTATGTCACGACACACAAATTTAATAGAAAATGTAAGCATACTATATCATGTATTGCAATAGGCGGTGAATTAAAAAAATCAAAATTAGCTTAATTAAAAAAAAATACTATCATCACGATAACATAAAAATATGTGGAAAGGAGAAGAACAAAAAGATAGAAAGTATATTAACACCTAGATGTCGATAGAACGGGGGGGAGGAGAAGCACGAGAGCAATTAGAGAAACTCGAAGTTAATTATCTCGAATTAATGAGATCTAGACCAATGCCAGTTCCATAGAGGAATAGATCTTGCATTATTTTTATTGCTGATCACGTAACACAACACAACACAACACAACACAACACAACACAAATGTACAAATGTTCGATATATTACATATCTTCAAGATAAATCCCTTTAGTATATTGTATACTAATCTACATAGGTATAGTTCATTATTAGATTCACGTTATGTTTATATGAGACGGTCAATAATATCAGCATAGCTATAAAATGAACATGCAAAATTACTTTCATTAAGGAATTAGGGAAGTGTCTCTGAATAACTTGTAGTCTAGAAAAACAAGTATGTTATATACTGAATACTAGGTATTAAGGTAAAATCAATTAAAACACACAAATGTAGACATACTTTTAAGTAAACAACACTGTGCCTTATATACAACTTCATATAAGTATATATGAATGTACATCTGCATAATTTCGATATCAAATTACTTATTTTCAACTGAAAAGATCATAAAAATTATAAAATGACGAAAAAATAGGCTGTATAATATACTGTTGCATAATGGTGCAATATCGTATCTGATATTATCAGCAAGTGAAAGAACCACCATAATTTTAATTTGAAAATGTTTTGTTAAATTTTAAACAGAAAAATACGATTTTAATGATCTGGGAATAAATCTATACCTTTATTCTATATTGGCCTATCATCATCTCTATATATTCCTAATTTGAGTAGGTATATTTCCTTTTAAACTTATCAAATATCGAAATCTAATATAACATAGTAATCTAATTACTTTCTGGATACATTCAAATCGAATATAGACAGAAATATAATTTAATTTCAAGAGACATGGAATGTTAATTATTAAATATGTCTCTATCAATAAAACATAATTTATGAAATATATATGTACGATATCATGTACATAATCAATAAAATATTTTGCAGTTTATCATCTTCAAAAATATATTTACATATTAGTTTTTTTTGTATTTTATAAAAACCTATATTTACTATAATATTTGCCCTTCTACTATACTACCATGTAATTACTACAAATACATAATATTCAGAACAAGTTTTTTATATCTAGTTTATCAAATTTAATATAAAAAAAATAATAATAATTAATATTCATAAATACGAAATTTTAAATAAAATATAAACAAAAATTTTTTCATCAGACCACGTTGTACTACAAATCTCAATTATTATAATAAAAATTATAATGTCAAAACAGCATCTATACAGAAAGAAATATTCTATATAGTTTTAAAAAAAGCAGAATTCGTAATTCACTTATACGTGAGAAAATTAAAACATAAAAATACGACCAAAGAGAGTGCTAAATTTGTTCTTTAGCTAGAAATGAATAAAAATTTGGAATTTTATATAAAATAAGCTTGACCAAAGCGATATGAAGAAGACACGGAAACAGCTTGTAGACGTCCTAACTACTACGCCTGCTAGTCAGGGGGCCTTGATGAAACGTGATTTGTAAAAAGGCTAACAAATTATTTGATTCAATTAGCCCGCACATAGGAAATAGGATGCGCTTCTAAATAGAAACATGTGCAAGAATTCTCGTAAACAAGGTGACATAAAAAAGATAGCTGGGAGATACATGTTACAGAAATGTCAAAATAAATTTACATCATCAAATCTTTCTTTTATCTTCTATCCCTTGTCAGTTACAATGATATGAAATTATCTAAATTTTCTAACAATAACAATTTGTTACTTAAAACAAGAAGAGAAAAGAATAATTTTTCATCGAAAAATAATAATATCTAAATTACGAAAAGCTGTTTGCATTATATATGTATGTGCAATAAAATGGAAACGAAAATTTTAACATTTATAATTTGTTTAAATAAAATTCTTAATTACATGAAGACACTTTTTTACGAATAATTTTTGCATTATCATTATTTATTCCTGCAAACAATATTATTTCAAAATATACAATATATCAGATATATTTTAAATTAAATACAGGCTAAATTTCCTTGATTTTTTGTTTAAATCTATCTAATAAATATTTCTGTTAAACATAAAAACATTTAAATTAAAATGGTGAAAAGGAAAAATTTCACATATACATATATATAAATATATTTAAATATAATGTATGATAAATATGTATCAAGATTAATATTTCAATTCTTTTATATGTTGAAAATTAATAGTATAAAGCTTTTTTTCTCCAAATCTACGACATTTCACTTTTTCTGTGTCACCCTGTATCTATAATTGTGAAACTTATTATTTTCTTAAAATTACAGCAATTACATTAAACCATATTTAAGGCAGTTAACAATATTTAGTGTATTTATAAGATTTTGCCGGTTAAAGCAGCAGTGTTAAAAATTTAACAAACTACATAACATACAAACATACAAATTCAGCAGCATAATAAGAAATAATCACCAACCCGAATAATAGATTAGAAGGGAAACTTTTTACTCATAAGAAATACATATATGAGATAGATTGGCGAATATACTCCTCTTAATTCTTTTGAAAAAATCTTTAATATGTGAGCATTTATATTGGGACGACATATAAAATCTCTTAATCACCAGGAAGAAAAATAATGGAAATTCAGTCACACTGCCGGTATTAATTGAGTGAAAGCGTCCATATGAATTACAAACTATAAGCAGCGGGAAAAGAATCATTGTTACCAAGAGCAATTCCCCTATACAACCACAGATACTCGCCAATATAGTACAAATTCAGAGATTTCAACATATCAATGGATAATTTGATTGTATCACCCTCAGCTCTTGAATGAAAGTATAATGCGAATCCCCTTCGATGTAGGACAGAGTAGGTATAGTAGAAAATCCAACCCAACACATTGGTATGTATGCGAGTTTAAAAGCTTCAGAGTTGATTACTTTGAGATTAAATCTGGCTGTTTTTATCCGAATACAAAGTTGTCAGTTGAGAAGTTGTAGGGGAAACCCCACAAAAAAATTGGTTGGTACATTTACACCAAAAAGTCGATGACATGACACACTAGGGAAATGCGAACTTCAGAATATACGAGTCTTTATATATTTAATATGGTATATACAAATGTATGTTACACCCAAAAGAGAACAAAGTCGATAAAATTCTGAAACGTCCGCGAGTTTGTTTTCGTAAATCTTTTCCAATGCGTTCAGAAATTAGTTTTAAATATGTATGTTCGTTAGTTAGTGAAGAAAAGTTATCCATATATGAATATATTATACCACCGAAAAGAGTTATATAACTGAGCACCATTATCCAACAAATATGATTATAATAAATTGTTTTTTCTAGCCAAATATTTTATTAAAAATAGTAAGTCTATAGAATAAATGTTTACAATTTAATTAAGAAAAATGTTGTGACTATATCTTTAAATTTATTTACCCAGAATGTAATTTATATCGTGTAAAAGTGTAAACATTAAACTTGAGAAATAAATAGTAAGATAGTGTTTGTGCGTTATGAGAAGCTTACAGTCTGAGAATTATTGTTATAGTGAATGAATATTACGCTCAATTAATTGGAGATATATGTGTCTATAAAATTTAGATGGATCAAAATCCTAGACCAATGAATGAAAAATTTCAAATCGTACTAATTTTATAGTATAATATTTTCTTAATAAGAGAAATATTAGTAATTTAATAAAATATACTTAAAATTAAACGGACTCAATAAATTAGAGCTCAATAATGTAGTACTGTAAATAGTTTATTAATTATTCCACAAATACTTGTCATAAAAAATAATATTTAATTGCATAAAAAAGTCAAAAAGAATGAAACACTGTTTAATTACTTATGAATACAAATTTATTATAAAAAAAATCTATAAGTATATATGTATAAACGTTAACTATATGTACAAAAGGTTGATTTTTTATTTCTAAATTACGAGCGCTTTTTATATTTAAATTATAGATTGGGGCATTTAAAAATGTTAAAATATAGTTAAACTGTTAAAAACAAAATAGGTAAAAAAACTATTTAAAAAATAATTATTACGAAATTTTCTTTAAATTTAAAATATTTGTGCAGTAACTAAGCATAAGCTTATGTTTAAAAAATAAATCTATTGATATTTATATGTAGATTCATATTTTGATAAAATATCAAAAATATATAAGATAGACAAGAAGCAAATTAAAATTAGAAATTTTCCCCGTTATCGAACTAGACAAAAACTGCCTATAGGTAGTTTCCTTTATTTAAAAAATAACAGTATGTATCAAGATCAACAGAATAAGTATAATGAGACCGATTGATAAAAGATTCATCTATACACCGCTGATATCAAAAGTGCATTATCTCCTCGGTTCTCTCTTGAGTATTAATGCATCATAGGTACCTCTTTTACATCTGCAAAGTAGGTAGAGAGTTATAATCACGGTATTATAAAGAAGAGTGCTCAAAAGATCGGACTAGGAACATGGAGGGGAGGGGAGGGGGGGGGCCGGATGATAGGAAGCTGTCTCACGAGAAATCTGCACGCATCTCTAAGTTTATGAAACTGAGTACATCCCTCTGAACGGAAGAACTACAGAAGAACTAGTGGGTGGAAACGATCATCATAACATCGTAAAGATAAATCGATTCCATACTACATCGGTAATAATGATGAGGTACGACACAAATAGTGCAGTAAAACGGGAGATTAAATAGAAAGAAAATAATGAACTTATATTGTATAGCATACATAATCGATAGATGATACCCAGTACCAACCAATTTTAGACTCCATTCTTCATTCATCGAACAGCTATAATTCTTAAAGTATGCTGTATGTATATAATTATAGTTACACTCATCAATTCGGAAAGTAACCTAAAAGTAATGCCTCTTAATCATTTCTAGCTTATGAATGGGGTTCCCCAAGAAAATATGACCATTTTACTAAAGTAATACAATTTTATTACTTATTTGATTGAGAATCAATAAAATAATATGTTTGAAGCTTTGCAACATTTTATAACGTTTCGATGGCAGAAGCCATTTTAAAAGAATCTTTAGTTATTAATTATATATTTATTATATAAAACAACAAATTAAATAGAAAAATTGTATTCAAAATAGCCGTCATACTACCATCAAGTTGTTTTACTATTTCTCCTATCATTTTTAAATATTTAAATTAATCATTCAATAAAAAAACTACAGTTAATAATAGTTTATCTACGAAATAAATCTTTAAGGTACAAACTTTCTGCAGTCCAAACTATAACTTTTATGACTTATTAAAAGCTGCCATGACATATTAGTTTAATTATTCACCACGCGATATCGTTTCATATTCAGAGCTCCTAACTTCCACAAACAGAGCAATATTTTGGGATTCGTTTCTCGCAGTTTATCACTTATGCCACAAATTGGTTTTCCATTTCAATGTAAAAAGTGCTAAAGAATTGGTTTACTGAAAAAGTAAGTGCATTAATGCAGGACTTAATTCATTTTTACATGGAATATATAGAGATAGTTTATAGTTTTAAATTACTAAATTAATAAAGCGCTTAGATATAAATAAATCAGTGGATTTTGCATAAGACTTGATAAAATTGTAGAATTATACATACATTAATCAGAAATTGAAATTATATTATGTTTCATTTTAATTTGGAAAAAGTTGGTTTATTAAAAGTATGTAATCAGGAGGAGTATTAGTTATCCCTATTCAAATATATATCATTTATTACCATTTCAATGCAGTTTGCACCACAGAGTAAAAATACAATAATAGAATAATTTTATTGTTTGCATATTTTTATAGACTGTTACATAATAACCTATATTTATCTGAAGTTTAATAAAATTTTCAGATCTCATTAGTCTTAAATTTACAAATAACCTTTCGAATGCCAAAAACTATCAATAATACATTTAATTAATATACATATGCCTGGTTTATAGTTCTGCAGGATAAGCATTTCAATTTTGTTATTATGCAATCCGTTTTTTATCCGTTTGGTTTTCTTTATATAACTTTCACAAGGACGAAGAGGCTTTTCTAGTTCCACACAATTTAATAAATACAAGGTAATGTAATGATTTAATGAGAGAAGTGGAAAATTAGGAATAAATCCACTATTTTTGCGTATTTGATATATATTTTTAAATAAGTAGAAATTTTAAAAAGGCCCCATCGTGCATTGTTTAAGATATATAAAAAATGGATTAAATAATTAACTGTTTACTAGAGAATAATTGACGTATGTCATAAAAATTCACAATAAAATGAATGTACACTATGTAGTTGGGAATCCTATTATACCATACAGCCTTTTATAAGAAAAAGTAGGTGTTTGTCATCCTATTTGACAAATAGTGTATATATATAAACAATTCAATATCGTTGATTTAAATATAGTATAAAGTAGTAGTACTACTTTAGTAGTGTTGTGTAGTAGTACTACTTTAGTAGTGTTGTGTAGTAGTACTACTTTAGTAGTATTGTGTAGTAGTACTACTTTAGTAGTATTGTGTAGTAGTACTACTTTAGTAGTGTTGTGTAGTAGTACTACTTTAGTAGTGTTGTGTAGTAGTAGTACTGTATGTAGTAAAACACATATATGTAATGAGGAATTATTTTAATTATACATATATATATAACTTATAAATAAAATATATCAATAAAATCAATAAATTCCTGTCATGAATACTTCATAAAAATATCTCATCATCGAATAAATTAAAAATAAATTTTAATACTTATTTATGTAATGTATGTAGAAAAGAAAAAGGAAACTGTTGAAGATATGATTGTCGAATTATAAGGAGGAAATATACTGGCTCCGATAGAATACATACTCCGATAAATGAAAACAATGAACAGTGTAAACGTCGACGTATGTTTACCATAGAAGACAAGGTGAGCAACGCAATCCAACTTTTAGAATGCTAGGTTATAGGTTTTATGACAATGCGAACGGAGCAAGCTTAGAAGTAGTTAGAAAATAGACCGATTTAGTAGAAACAGGTAGTATATACACATAGAGTTGAAAATAGTTCTTAGAAGAGTGTAATAAGGCTAACCTAACTCAATAGATGATAGAAACTAGGGGGAGAGAGGGTGTTAAACAAATGGGGAGCATTCACCAGGTGTCAATAAAACGAAGGAATGAAAAGGGAGGAGAGGATAATTCAAGATAAACGACACACTTAATGAAGAAAAAATAGATAAATATTATTAAGGTGTATGATTTATACACTATATATGTATGCATGTATATTCTCGTGTCACTATGTATATACATAGCATGACTTAAATTGGGACGTATTATCAGAAAATTAATAAACTTTACATGAAACTTATAAAATATGAATGAAATGATTGATATATGCAATTGGCTGTTGCTTTCTATGAATTAGCATGCTAAGTTAATAGTTGAAACAGATTTACTATTATTTATATTTATGACAATAAACGCTAAATATAGGAAATAGAAATTTTTGCAAGGAAAGCATCTAATTCAATCTTAACTTTTTAAATTACTGATAATAAATAAAGAAATGATTCCTCTCAAAAAATATATTTGTAAAAGTGAGTAGATTCATTGAAATACTTGTACAATTAATACACTTGAAAATAAAATCATCCGTGCTTACGATTTCATTATAATCAATTCGATTAGCATTTCTGATAAACTTGTTGCATGAGAAGACGCAAGTATAAGGATTTTGTAATTCTAATGCACATTCACATTAACGCAATAGAACAGAAAAGAAGGGAGGGTGTTAAACAAATCATGGACAATTCATAGAACTTGATAGAACGAAAAAGGGAGAAGAGGGAATGTGTAAATAATTCAAGATTAAAATTACATTTAATGAAGAAACAAAATATACATATTATCAAGGTGTATATAATTTATCATTGTTTACATATTCACATAAAACTTTGGTAAGCTTTTTGTATGTCACAAAGTAAGTAAATTTACATTAAAAGTTAACTATATGAATTAAATGATTAATATAATATACAATTAGTATTAATAAATAAAAATTAGAATGCTGTTAATAGTTATAAACATTTTTTAAATATAATCATGATAAAACACGCTAAATTTAAGACAAAACGCTAATAACAGAAACTTTCTACTTTAGAAATCTTAAATTTTATTTTTACGTTATAAATAAAAATATTCATAAGAGTAAATACACTCAGTGAAAAAGAGACATATCAATTTATATACATATATGAAATTTTTTGAGAGAATTTAATTTTAATTCCAACCAACACATCATTAGTATTATAAGACCCAAATATATAAGTAATTTTATTAATATTATAAATTTGTGTAAAAAATAAAAACCGGAAGAAAACTCATTAAGAATAAACCTTAGGCTTTACATATGTTCAATTTCACAAGATTTATGTTTATCTATTCGGCTAGAGCACGGTATACTTCCTTCTAAATGAATTTTTCGAGTACAATAAAAGTGGCTATCAATATTTTTCGTATAAATGCAAGTTTCATGTACAACCAAAATAGACTATACTGCAAATCACTTATTTTAAGAACAAATTTTCGATATTGCAATCAAAGAAAAGAATGTTAAAGTTGGCTACCTTCGAAACATTTAATTTAAAGTTGTTTTTCTAAATGCATATATCTCCTATAAAAAACATGTTTTGTGTAGTTCTTAAATGATAAGTATGATCTTTAACATACAGACTGAAATATAATTCCTCTTAGGATTGTTTACATTGTTTTGTATACATCTTAGACATTAACAAAAAAGGAACATACTTTTTCATTCTAGAAATTCGATTTAGAAAACATAATTTAATAAAATAAATCAAACGTCAATCCAAACAATAGAATCCTGTTCGTCAAAAAATCATCCCAGATAGAAATACAGATTTTTTACGATCCAATAATAGACACATATGCATGAATACATGTATCATAACCAAAATATAGCTATCAAATTGAAAAACTTCTCTTGTCAAAAAGTTTTAAAAGAAAACTCTCAAATTCCTTTACAGGATAGAATTAAACATTGGGTATATATTCGTTTGGATATGTAAAAATGCATTGCTCTAACATTTTTTTTTTCTAGAAGTAAAACATGAATATCTTAATAATATTAAATTGCAATATATATTAAAGCTAACACACTTCTTAATTATGACACGCTAAGCACAATAATATTTTTTTAAGTAATCATAAAATATTTCAAAAAATATCAAAAGCTTATATCGCTTTTAAAATGTTAAACGGTTGAATTCTTAGGTGCGGATATTACTGTATGTGTTACCCTATAAAACGAATTTAAAGAAGAAGAAAATCCGAAGAATTCACTCGAGACATACATCTAATAAATTATAAATCGATTATTCAGAAGACAGCTTTCGCCGCGGCACATTACTCAGCTGGCTCAGTAAATTTCTTAAATTGACTCAACTCAAAGCCAGAAGGGGATTAATCAAACGTACCTTTACTAAAAAACGACAGGCAGAAAATGATAAAACTAAATATATATCGAAAAAAGGGCTTCGCGCAAACCTAAAAAGGTAAAAAGAAAAATACTGCACTACCCATGATGTCTTAGAGTAGCCATACAAAGCCTTTTATTGAGAAAAATTGCAAAGACATTATGCAAGAAATACTATAATCTAAGAATACTTCCGACATGCGCTTTATATAAATACTCTAAATTGTCGAGGATTATTTGTTATTTATTTGTGAATTATAATTGTGTCAGGAAAACAGTAAGACAAAAGATTGTTAATTTTATAACGTACCGATTACATATTGTGAATAGAAAATAAAGGTTAAACATAACACAGCGAATGGGGATGCTAAAACAAATTATGAACAGCAGGTGTCTTTCAATATTTTAATTAATCAATTTACAAATTTTAATGAAATCTTTCTAATATATGTAATTACAAAATTAATAGTAAATAGTTTAGGATTTGTAACAAAATCCTGACAAGGTGTAAAAATGCGACCTTCATTTGTGAGTTTATTTCTAGAGTAAGACATATAGTAATTCTATTTTTTAAGTTTTATAATAGATAATAGTAAATAGTAAATAGAAGAAAGTTTAAATCTACCAATAAAGTTCTAAAATTCAAAAAACATCCTTATTCTATGAATAAGGTGAAGAGGAAAAGGGAAATGTAATAAATATAAAGAGTACACGAAGATAAAAAGTATAAAAAACAAAAAGAGCAGGACTTGAATAAGGAATAAAAATAAACTCACCATGTCTTCCACTGTGAACTCCTTCCGCAATCCCCTCGGCTTGGGTGTCACCTGACCAACTGCAGCACTGGAAAGTGAGGACTGTTGCTGGTGGTAACGGATAGATCCACCGGCTATGGACGAGTCCACTAAAGAGGCGGTGTCACTTCCAGCAACGGCGGCCGAGGCGGAGGCGGGCGGGTGGGAGCCTGGACACCGAGCCAACACGAGGTCGAGGGATAGACGAGAGGCTTGGAGGAGATCGATAGCGTCCTCGTGACAGGATTCTTCGTCCAGAGGGACCGAGTCTATCGCCAAGACCTGGTCTCCGTTGTAGATCTCGCCATTTCTGACAGCCACACATAGACACACACACACAGAGAGAGAGAGATACACTTACAAATAGCTCAATTGACGAAAATAAGTCTAGGTGGCAGCGTGTTTAAATCCTTTTTGCAAACATTGGTTATAAGCAAAGTTATAATCCCAACTAGTAATCCAGAGGGAAAGTTTAAAAAATGAACATTGCTCTTTTCTCCGTTTTATTCACAGTTCTTCTTGCCGACTTTCTTACTTCCTTCTTCGGTTACTCTACATCACTTAAAATGTGGAGAGAAAAGAGTGGAACTAACAGCAGAAATAGCGTCGATAACTAGTAAACTAGCGCAAGCTTCCGATTGGTTATTTGTTTGCTTCTTTCTCCTATTATGCCTCCAGCTGACAGATCTGCTAACTTATTTCATATGAAAATATGTAAATGTACATAGCGTAACCGCAGAGAAAATAGACTATTTTAAACGACTCTATCAGAATACAGCTTGTACAATTTAATAACATACATACATATATACATACATATATATATATGAATTACAATTAAATTGAATCCACATAATAGGTGTGTAATTGTCATTTATTAATATAATACATTTATTAATAATAGAATATAATTGTTATAAAATTACAACCATGTATATTTATATAAATATAATTGAATGGAAAAAGATGGACAAATAACCTAATACAGGCTTACAACATAATATTCCGTACTTGCAATCTTGCTATAATTGATAAAAAGATACTATCTCTTAGAGCCTATCTCGTAAGATAGAACCTTAATACATATCCTGAATTAGTTAAATAATATTTTAAGATGTGCCATTGAGCAGTGAAATCATTTAGGTGTACCGGGGAAATGCAGTTGCTAGAAAAGTACACGGGAAACAGAAAAATTATATCTCTTCTTAATGAGCTTTTCTGCGAAACTTAGTGTAGGTACCAGAGCTGAATAATTGTTTCACAAATTCACGCTTAGAAGTAAAATATTTGAATATATATAAGGAGAAAGTAGCATAGTTATCATAGACATAGAAATATTTAGGGTTAGAAAAGGTAAGAAAATAACGTATAAACTATTCTGGGTAAAAATGCTAAAACGTAATACTATTTTTCTATGGTTATAATATATTATTTATTATCCCAAACCATATTATTACGATAATTACAAAGTTATAAATATATGCATAGATTATCCCATGAGAAAATTAAATAAATAATGAAGTAGAATATATACACAATATGTAGATAACTACAAGCATTAATTTCAAACATCAAATAAATTCATAAGATCATAATAGGACATTGGAAAATATAATTCCTGCGGCGACAATAATAAAAATAATTCTCAATAGCATAACGTTAATGTAAAATATACATATGTTTTACTATAACATATATTAAAATTACAATGTTTTCAGTCTTGGTAAATATTAATTAACGTTTCTTAAATCAAGTTTGAATATATATTACGTTTATGGGTTTTAAGAAATATAGAGATAAATATGTTTTATACGTTTAAAATATTAGGTTTACGTTTAGGAAATAAATACTAATATAATATGCTTCCTGTAAAAATTATAATGTACATATAATACTGATCCTTAATTCATCTTATCAGAAATGAAGCCCATATTAATATAAGAAGCAAATCAACACCAATATCAAATTCCAAAATATCTTTTGAGTATTTTCAAATATATCCCTTTTAAGCAATTTTTAGTACTGAAAACAAAGTACTTTGACATAAAAAAACAATCACAAATCTTTATTCTAAACTACACTAACATTGCTAAAAAAATTAAAATAATAATATCCTATATATGAGAGATTAACTAAAAGAAAAAGATAAAAAAATCAGTCGAATTTAATTTTTAAAATCTTAAAAATGCAATTGAAACTGTTATTTATAACATTATTGATAATTCATGCAGACATTGAGATTTGTTAAATGCGAAGTACCAATGGAAATGTTCAACATAAAAATAAGTTTTACTTTATTTATTTTATTTGTCATGAGATATAAAATGATTACATCTTAATTAAATTATGAAATTGAGTTCCATATAAATATAGGATATCGGTGGTTTCTTTCATTTTCAAAATAATGCTTATTGTATTGTCGCCTGAGAGCTTAAATTTATACTTGCGTTAAATAATGGAACCGATTGCCTTCAATTAGATATCAGAATTTAATCAAATGAGCGAAATAATACATATATTCATGTATAAATGAATTAACCTTAATGTTGGGTGCAAGACGGTATGATAAAAGGAAAGATGAATTTATTTAATAATTAGATAGTAATTGAATTAATTTTATTATTCAAAAATCTAATAAAATGCTTCTATTTTAAATTAAAAAATAATTTTCCTTTACGATTTCTTTAAATCATTTTCAACATCCAATTTTTAAATGGTTTAATATTTAAATATCTTGTGTTTAATCCATATCACTGAGCTATTTTATTAAATAAAAAAAGATGTTATAGTAATGCAAATATTTGCAAAATACCTCATAATTAGCCTACAGTATACGTTAAGAGTCAAATTAAACGAAATTGTAAATGGAAATAATGATCAAAAGTTCAGTAGTTGAAAGAGTAATTATATATATATATATATATATATATAAATAAGAACCGGTAGTATTGGAATTAGAAAATTTAACAGAAAAATAGTTTTTAACTGTCAAATAAATATCTGTATAAATATTGAAACAGTTAAAGAACTCTTTGGATTTTAGAATATATTTGAGTAGCTATCCGAACATTATTCTGTTTTTATTACTAATATCCTTTTTGAGGCATATTCAATAACATTAATATTTAAGTTTACTGGTATGAAAATATACTATATATATAGACTTAAAAAAACTAGCGGCCAGTTGCAGCCTTGTAGGCATTTAAATTACATTTAAATACGTTAAATGTTTAATGAATATCCTCAACAATTTATAAATTTGCATCATGTATGTCATACCCATAGATATTTGTTTTACTTTATATACACTTTATATATGTGTATATTGATTAATTTCTATGGTCATACCATTCGGATGATATGTTAAATAATGTCAATATTCGAAGTAATTAAACACTTCTGTATAATTATTCATAGCAAAACAACTATACTACTGATAGATTAATGAGTAGTACAAAACATACTTAGCGGCAATACTGTCGGGGAGAACATAATGAATATAGACTCCCAGACTATCCGAGGTGTCACCACGCAGTCCAATCACAGAGAAACCCAGCGACTCATCAGCACGCTTCTTGAGGTTGACGAAGTTTGGAACACGACCGTTGGCCAGACGCGTGATTCGTGCCATGAATTCCTCAGGAGAAAGTTGGTTCCGAGAACGCAGGGATGGTCGGCCTTTTAGACCAGACTGAAAGAAGAAGCGACTATAACTGTGAGGAGGAACTACCTGACAAAACGTATATAGGAAACTATATTTAAAATGTATAAGAATGGGTAGATCGTTGTTAATAATTATAAAGCTCAATTGTTTTCAATACTATGAATTCCGACATACAAAAATCATTTTAATTTACCATAAAAAATCAAATTAATCCACATAGATTCGTTTATTCATATCTAACTAGTTTCAACAAATATGCATCTTTTTCAAGTAGTACAAAACAAAAAATAGATAGATAGATAAAGAAAAAAGAAAAGAAAATCCAAAAAGGCGAATTAAAACCAAAAGACAAGTATTTAATATCTTTTTAATTTTTCAGTTAATTATTACTAAGCAATGTATTCTAATACTCCAAATACTGAGAGTAATCAATGAGTAATGAAGTTAGAAAGAAAATATGACTAAAATCAAAAATCAAAAATACTAAAACGCACAAATATATATGTATTATATGCTTTGTGATTATTAGAAAATCAATTCCAATTCCAATTCCATACATAAATTATAATAAAGTTTTGAAATATAATCTTTTTCCTATAATTATAATATATTTAAAAATTTAAGTTTAATGATAAGAATTTAGTGTAAGCTAGCACATAATACATAGTCTAAAATATCATTTAGAAAAAATAATTAATCAATCTAATTGTGAATCATCGTTCAAAGTTTAAGATAAAAAGTTAACGATTTTGTTATGGAAAAGATAACGTTTAAAAATTAAATATTCATAAACCACGATAGGATTAAATGGTTAATCGATAGAGTTAATGATACGTGTAATCGAAAGGTTCAAAACAGTAACAAAGGTATCTTATAATTAAATGATGGGAAGTATATAGTACATACTTTACATAGATGGGAAAAGTCTCCAAGGATCCAAGTATCAATGATAATTCCTTAAATGCATTTCATACGAATATTAAAGAGAAAACACAATCAACTTAAAAATACTTCCAGAATAAAATTGGCACGTATTAAACAGTCTAGCAACAATAATTAAACTTTCTATAAAATGTTTTCGTTTTCAATAATTCTCAAAATAGTTACTGTTTATTTTGGAATAATTTTATTTTTATATTTCAAAAAATTGACTCTGTTTCAATATTTCGGAAATCGAATGAAATAGACAGCCTTCTTTCTTTAGAAACTACAGCCATGTATATTGCAATCCCATTTCACAGTATAAAATATTCATACAATCCATTTCCTTTGGATAAACCGAATAAGTGTTCCAATTAAGTGTGTAAGTAAATAGAAGTATCATACTTCATATTTTTTAACTAGGAAAAATATATAAGAAAGTAAGAACAGGATAACTCATTGTGTATTCAAGAATTTTACTCTTCGTTCACATACATACACACCTATACAAACATCTGTTTAAAAGGTTAAATTTTATAAAGTTTCAACTTTTCCTAATCTACCAATGTAAACGTTTTAGTTTTTTTTATTTCTTATATGTGTATTCGATGAAGTTCCAAAAATACGCATATTTTCTATTTATGACAAGTAATAGGAATGATATTCCTGATAAATGTTTTCTTTGCCTTTGTAATTGTATTTAAAACATATCATAAAGTCAATTAATTGTTAATAAATATAACTTTTAGTTAATTTATTTGAGAAAAACTAAAATTAAGAAATAGAAAATCTCAATTAATTTAAAATCATCAAAGTACTCACAAGGCTTCTACAAGTATAATCAAATAAAACATAAATGCTAACACAAAACATGTATCATGGTTGGAGCAGACGTTTATATAATAAAGTAAAGAATACTTGATCTATAATTTGTATATATTATATTCTGATAGGAATATTAATTACATATTTTGCCAGATATAAGCAAATATATACATATATATAAAGGATTTATAAGTATGAAAGGTAGAATATATACTGCAAATTATATATGTTGATTTATAAATATATAAAGTTGAAGAATATTCCCTTTTTTACTGTTTTTACAAAAATGTAATATTCTAAGGTATATTATAAAGCACATCTTAAGTAATTAGTAATTCTTACAGCTTAAAGCGAAATACAATTACATGAATGTAGGAATTCAGCTGTAAGGTAACTGTTGATGTTCGAAAAGTCGATTTTTTTAAATTGTGTTCATAGAAATTTGAGTTTTCTCAATAATTTAAAAATTATTCAAGTGCAATACACATTATATTATTACATAAGATAAGTATAACTAGATAAAAGATATAGTTAAATATATTAAAAGTAAAACAAAAAATGTTATAATTGCTACAAAAGAAAGCTTAATTATCAGTACTGCCATGTTACGAAAAATAGAAAATAAGAATTTTTATGACACATTACATGTTATAAAAGTAAACTATGATAAATAACGGTACATGTTCAATGTGTTACATGGTATTTACAATTAAATTAAAAATTTGGAAAAATCTATTCCGATAAATTAAAAAACTACTTCTTTACACATGATTAGACACTAATAAGATATGGCGAAAAGTAATTATATTGAATATAATAGAAAATCAAATTAAGCAGAAAATAAGCATTGAAATATTTACTTGTAAGTGATATCGAACAGAGAGTTAAGTAGTTGATAAAGACAGAGATAAATAATACAAGTAAAACGATTTCAATTAAATATCAACAACTTTATTCCCATTTTCATTACTAGCAAGACGTACTGTTTTGTAAAGCTATAATAATCTAATAATCTGTATAACTTTAGTGCTACCCAAACATATAACAAAAACACTATTAAAAAACTTGAAACGGTACCAAATATCAATTCATTTCCCTGGAATGTATAAATATCTCCGTATACAATTCACAAAAATATCATCTTTATATATATACTGTTCAATTGGAATCAACAATCAAATTTCTATGTCAAGAATACTAGTAGTAGGGAAGGTAGACCGCGAGAACAAAGACCCCCCCCCCTCCGCCCACGCACCTAC
>JAYRBW010065753.1:0-28698 GCA_036023295.1 Invenusta paracnida | reverse complement strand
AATGGTTTAAGGGGAAATGAAGAAAGTGCTTTTTGTTCCCAAAAATGGAGGAAAATGTTAGCATAGGCTGGGGCAAAAGATTTCCCCATAGCAGTTCCTTTGGTTTGAAGGAAATATTTATTATTAAAAACAAAATCTATGTATGTATGTATATTATTAAATTTTTGTATGGTTATTGAAAAGATATTTTCTTTAATACATATTTGTTGAATATGTGCAAATTTTTACGGTAAGACAAATCTAATATGATTGTATATATTCTATTATGTTATTGATATATATATTTTTGCTGCAACAAAATTAAAACGAATATTTTTTATACATTAATACAATTTTTAAACGATTTTTTAAAAACAAGAACGAAAATCTGTAAAACATATGTATATTATGACTTTATGCTATAAATCCTGGAATAAATATATATGTATGACGTCCCTCCTCCCTTCACTTGACATATAATACACATGATTGCCTTCTCACCCTCAAACGGACAGAACCATCCACCGAGCATCCGAAATTCACCGCCCATCGCCGGCGCTATCGCCTGGTCTCGAAAACTCCTCGACCAAATTGAAGCTCCGATGCGCGTGTTTCGAGAGACTCGCGCGGTGACTAGGCAGAAGGACTATCCGCGGATTGTGCGCATTTATAACAAGATCGCCACGGCACTCGTCACTTTTGAGTCGCTCTACTTTAGTCAGTGGAAGCAGGGGGTTGAGACCTGTCGGTCTGGACTCAAGGTGAGATTGTCTGAGATTACCTAACTGTGTCAAAGCATATTGAATTTATGGCTGGAGTAAAGAAAGCGGCTGTTATAAAGTAAATGGAAATGATACGAAAACTGTCCGTGATTGTATAAACTGGAAAAGTATTGGATGTAATTTAAATTTAAAATAAAATAAAATATGATTTTATTAGTAACGACATTAAAACTTTTTATATAATGGATGGCTTTCAAGTGTTTTGTGCTTCCAAACAAATGCTCGTAGTTTATCAAATTTCTGTGCCTCGATTTCCAGCTTCACAACATGTCGCAAACCTTTAAATGAAAAAATATGATAAACGGAATGGGAAACAGTCATGGGGATAGTTATATAATAGAATTATAGTTAATCTACAATAATGCAGAATTTATTTACTAATTACGCAATCATTGTAATATTACCCCTGTACTAACAGGCCACCCTGATCATGGTGGATAAATCGACGAGACGACTCATAGTAAACCTGGACCCACAGGTGAAAACGCTCATCCACGAGACCAAATGGCTCCAACGCCTGGGTCTGTCCATCCCAGAAGGAGCTCTAATGGCTCTGGCTCAAGAGGTCAAGGTTAAGTCCTATGAGCATAACTTGGTTGAGTGTCTGGATCGATTTTATCGGACTGTCGACGCCATTCCTGAGAATCTTCGTCCGCTATTGGCTGAACATATTGATCGTACGAAAAGTGCATTTCAGCCGGGGCTTACTGTGCTGGCCTGGAGTAGTATGAATATCGGTGCGTTTACTTTTGTATTTAGCGCTGGATTTTGTCTTTATAAGTATAATATTTACATATTAAAACGATTGTGTAGTTTTATATATCATATTGTTTTTATATGCATTAGAGTTAATGCACATATGAAATGGATAAATATGTTATTATAAAATAGAGAATTTTAAATAGTCAAATACAGTTTCTGAACAATTTCTTTCATTATACAACTTTAAAATAAAATCAAAGTCATCGCCTGAATAAATTTAGAAAAATGTAATTTTCATAATAGTGAATAGAAAAATAAAATACTAATTAATTCGTAATATTATGAATTTGTATCGTGTTTTGCTTAATTCTCATCTGTTTTCACAGTAATGTATTTACTAAAGTACTAATTGTATTGAAAATTATATTTAAGATATTGACGGAAGAAGTTAACATTCTCTGACTAGAAGCCATGTGCCGTTTAATTTATTCGCCAATTAAATAAATTGTCATACAGGGAAACACATTCAGAAGGTACAAGCTAACTAATAATCCAGTACCAAATTTTAAAAGACCTCTCGCTTTAATTGAACCTGCGGACTGATGACATGGAAATTGGATTTAGTATTGAATTTGTAAATGATAGTATGGTTTATATTATTTTTATATTATCTTTGTGCACATCTTTGTGCAAACTTAATTTAGTTCATATTTGTCATCATTTTATTTTTAAGTTCCTCCCCTCTCTTCCCTCAGATGCATTCCTTCATCAACTTCACTCGTCCATTGGTCGTCTAGAACAGGTCGCTATAGACATCAATCGAATCCTGAGCAAAGATGTAGACTCGGCTCTTGAGAGAATATTTAACATGGTTTTACTTGACTATGATCTGGCATTCT
Source organism: Invenusta paracnida (assembly GCA_036023295.1). Taxonomy (NCBI): domain Eukaryota; kingdom Metazoa; phylum Platyhelminthes; order Proseriata; family Coelogynoporidae; genus Invenusta; species Invenusta paracnida. The sequence goes on along the minus strand of JAYRBW010065753.1, from coordinate 26,336 downwards.
CCCGCTCTTGGGTGAGGGAATAGTATAGTCATTTTTCCGATAGTTTATTTGGTTTACTTATTTTGTAGTAGATGGTTTAGTAATACAGTTTCTCATGTAGTGAAATTGATAAATATACAGGGGATGCAAAAATTCTAATTAGTCAGCAGATTATTGGTTTAATATTATTATTTATGTTATTAAATAACTAATCAATCAATTTCCTTATTGCAGGTTTAGAATTTCTTTAACATATTATAATAGTTTTTTTGCATTACCCTAAATATTTACATTTCTCTTTTGAATATACTGATATATATGTACATGTTATATTATTCTAAAATTCTAATCAACTTTGAAGCATTACATATTTAATAAAAGTGCTCAAAGATATATAATATGTAATATATACATATATATACAGCCCGCTCATTAAAACACTGAACCCTATAAAAATCTATTTTTCTAAAATACCAAAAAAGTAATATCTTTTAATCTTATGTTGTTTTATGATGTTTTATTTATTATTATTGAATATTTATTGATGCGGTAGGCATTACAAAAGTGAATTATTCATATATATGTGGTGGCCTTGGTGGTTTTGCCGAACATTTTAATTTAACTTTTATGGTGCAACGTTTTTAATAAACGGGATTGTATATATTAAAATTCAGTAACAGACTTACATTTTGATACTTGAAGGAATGCTGCTTGAATAAAAACGGTGAACATTTATAATATAATACCATATTTTATCGATTAAACATGTTTATTGCACATGTTTATTCAGAGGAACATTTTATTTTTTCTGCGTCATATTTTAATGAGTGTTTATTCAATTAATTATATCAAGTAAAGTTATCATGTAAAAATAATCTACAGACAGTTAAATAAATATTTTTATTAGTACTTAAAGTATTTATAAGTCACGAGTGTACATATTTACATGAGTATGTTTCTACTAGAGTTAATAGAAACCTTCTTACCGTATTTATACTTGCGATATTGTGGGTAAAAATAAATTCTAATGGCAAATTAAATAAAAATATTGTAGGCTTTATTTAGCTCAATCAGATGTTCATATTATAAAGATTAATTTTGGCTTATGTTTATTCGAGTGTGACGTTTAATCAACGAAATATGGTATATTATTTAGAATAATCAAGTTGTGATCTATTCCTTAAAAGGCTACTTGGGTGTATTATTTAAAAATCATAATATTACTTGTATTATATCTGTCACCATTTCATTAACAATGTACATGTGTTCATACTTTATTCTTTATCTGCAGCCTCCCGAAGAATTTGTAGAGCAGATGCAGATTGCGTTGGCCAATAAGAAAGACATTCTACAGGAGGAAATCCAAAAAGTCGAAGATGGTCTTGAAGCTGTGGCTGAGAGGCTTTCCACCAATAAAAAGGTGAATATTCCTGGTTTAAAGGAATACAATTTTCTATTTTGGTAGATGTATGAATGGATTAAAGTTTTTCTTAATTTTTGGCTTTATGATTTTTTGATGTGCTATGTAATGTAAATAAATAGCGTCAGATCACACCATTTAATTGGCTTTTTGTTTTTTCTTGCGGTTTCTCAGGGTGCAGCGCTTGATAAACAACGACTCTATCAGAAAAGAAAGACCAAAACTGTTGAAGATCTCACACAAAACCAATTGTTAGATGAACTGCTTAGTAAGTAGAAGAAATGAAATGAAATACTTTACATAATATATATACACATACATTATGTATACACATAATATATTTGATTGTTAACAGTTAAAATACGAACTAAAATTAATTTCCATATCTGAATAAAATAAGAACGTATTATTTCACTAAATACAATACAATTGGATCAAAATACAACTAATTTTTATTAACTTTTCTGCATAATTATTACGCATATAAATATAATAGTGTATTCCTTTAAGTCTGCAGCTATTTTTACATTTTTAGTGTACCTATAATGTTTTCAATATTTGATGAAACTCTCATTTCACATTTAAATATAAAATCCTTATCATTATTTAAAAGTAGCAATAAATAAATAATGTAAGAATTGGGCTTCTAATTTTGAATGTTAAAATATCATTATATGACGTTTAGTTGACAGTATGTACTATCTAATTATGCGTTAATAATGAATATTTCAACTATTAGTCATGGCTAAAGGTATACCTCCACTCCATCACTCAGACCACTATTACGTGGAGCTCTACTCCGCTATCCTGGCTGCCACTTGCCGCACACTCATCATTCTTGCCGAGTCCTCAGGCTGCCCCACTGATGCTCTCCTCCAAGCACTCACACCCCTCATGCGTTCTCCTCGCGGTGTTGGTGCCAAACTCACACCCGCTCCAATAGTAACAGCCCTTCCACCTGGCCTAGCCTCTTCTTCATCCCCTGATGCGGCGTCTTCCGAGGCGGTTGCTCCTAGCGACGTAGCAGAGAGTGAGGTCTCATTGGCCATGAGCAGGCCGGCCACAGGTGGCGGTGGGGAGGCCAGACTGTTACCAGGCGGTGGCGTCGTTGGCAATGGAATTGAAGAGGGTAAAACTGTCCAGGTAGCCAGAGATACGCGGTCAGCTCTGTCACGGCTGTCTGCACTGAGCAAGATGACCTGGTCCGGCGATTCTGATCAGGTGGTCTTTCTACGGTGAGTCGAATTTTGTTATAATTTAAGTGATAATTAAGAGTATGTTTGTACGAAATGCTATGTTTCCTTGAAACGTTAACGATAAAATAACCGATTTAAAAAAAACATGTCTTTTAGCATTAGAATTAATATATTTTAGTTATCTCAGAAATGAACCAGTGATACATCACAAGTGTGTACAGACATGTCACGCGAACTCTTTAAAAGCAATTTAGTTTTTTATACCCTTATATTAAAATTTTTATAACTAAAAAGTAAGATTATTAAATCTGGCATGACAAATAAATTTACTTTCTTATTGATGCTAATTCTAAATAAAAGCAGCACAGTAACTTTTCTGAACGAATTATAAAATAAAATGCTATTAAATAACCTACTTTGGAATACTTAGAATTTTTTCCGAGCAACTACTAATTTTATTAACAAAGTAAAAAAATCTGGCAAAATATCGAAACTTTGAGTATGCGCCTTAACGAAAACAATTACGATATAGATAAACAATTTTGTTAGATAGGAAACTTTTTCATCTATTTTTAAATGAGTGAAAAACTTAACGAGTTTTTACTTAATTTTGTAACTTTCTCCTTTGTTCCAGATTTGAAGTAGCTATCAAATACGCCGTACCAAAGCTAATTATTGATCCAGATCTTAGTAGTGTTCAATCAGCTCTTGATGATGTAATCCGGGCTACACTTGATGTCTGCAATGGTAAATCTAGAATATTAATACATCTTACGATTGAAATATAGATTTATTAAATTTGAAGGTTTTGAAGGTCTATTAAATAAAATGTTATGCTTTAATAAAATATTACATTGTAGCTTCTTCATGTACAAAGCACTTTGTTTTTTATGTTTCTTAAACATATTTTGTAATAAAATGTAATACATATGAAATATTTCACATAAATTAATTTCTATATCTGTATTTTAGGACTGACCTGGTTTGGTAACGATCCTATTGGCACTGCATATCAGAGTAAAATGGCATCGAACGACGTTGTGCAGGACCTCGTCGATCAAGTCAATAATATTACCAATGGTCTGTTCACAAACTTTTTATTCAGTTAATATAATTTTTGTATAAATTCTTTTTAGAAACCATTAGTCCATCTGATACTTTTTTGTTATCCGTTGTTATAATGTATATCTACCAAATTTAAATAAAAAGCTAAAATTCAAAACTGTAATCGTTCAGTTGTGTAACCATTTTGTAACAATTTCCACGTATAACTGACTGACTGTAAGGTTCAAATATATGTCAAAACTTTAAACATACTATATTGCTGATAATATTAATTAAAAATAATATTTGATTTCCATCTGAAAGATAGTAGATTAATTGTTATATCAAATAATTAATTGCAAACAATTATTGTACATTTAGTTCACATTCGAGAACCTTTTACTAAATAGAAACAGGAGTTTGGATTGTGTGCGTGTTTGTCTTTTATTTTTTACATAAAATTATATATACTACTGTCATATTTATTGTGAAAATGAGTAAATTTACTTGCAATCATTATTATAAATTTACATATTATCCTATTTATGGTTCAGACAAGTTCAAAAAGGGATGAATTTAATTAAAACAGTGGTAATTTAGATTTCAAATAAAATCAAACATTTTTAATTGATTCAATAATGATAAAAATTGTACTTGGCAGAAATGGTATAAGATGTATTTTTATTCGAGAAAGACAGACAATATATTGTTATTTTTTTAAACTAATGAGATTTAGCTGATTAATAATCTTTTAAAACAAACATCCATATTATTTACTATTCTATTTTCCTTCTTTGTCTCTAACAGAGTTGTGGACTTCCATTAAGAAGCACTTAGTCCATCTGGGTGTGTATGACTTCCTCTGGCGGGACAACCTAGAGTCCAGTTTTATGGAGTTTATGTCCCGCTCTCCAGGACAGATCGATGTAAAAGCCGAAGTGGACAAACTACTCCGACTAGAGGAACAACTGTTCAGCATCCCCAATGAGATTCCCGAAGGCTGCGTTTTTCTTCAGACCCGACATTCGCGCGATGTTCTTCATGAGTTTGCTATTGGCTGGAAGGAGACCTACGCATCTGCACTTCACAAGGTTGCCAAGGTTAGTAGACTGACGTCACTATTTAGAGACAGGCTGATTGGACCGATTTGTGAACTAATTATCTAGAAATATTAATGAATAATTAAAATAGAATCGTGAATTTATCATGTTATATTATATGTATTATCTACGTAGGCTTTGCTCATAGTTTAAATTGTATATTAACTTTTTTTATACAAAGGATATAATGTTTTTTTTATTTCTTTATTCGTAGTTGTAAAATAATTGTTTGATCAAACTAGCATTTGTACATGAAGCCCGACTTACACTGGCAATTTATTTGGGCAATAAATTTGCCTGTATAAGCTGCTTCCGCAAACTTTCTGGGCACATTTTTTATTGCCGGCAAATAGTTTAGTACTGCTGAGTTTTTATCGGCAAATGTCGTCGATAAACTTTTCTGATTGGCTAATTAGTCGCTAATTATTATTTGTTAGTTTACTTTAACAAATAGTAGTACATTGTGTGTAAAATTATATTGCTTTTAAAACTTTTTAATGATATAAATACAGTAAATTCTATTATAAACTTCTAGTATTGTATAATATATTCTACTAAATTAGTAGATATTCATATACTACGAGTTATTGAGAAATAAACGTATCATAATTCGATTTTTACGCTATATTTTATGAAAATATTTATTGTAAGAATACAGGATATATTATGTTTTCTTTATAAGATTTATATGAAGCTTTTAACGTAATGATATATGTTCCTATATTGTATCTCTTTTAAACTTAATGCAATATTTTTTTTAAATATTAGCGCTATATGGGTAAATATATAAACTATATAGAAATATATACACATTCCCAGATACAGATCATCATATTAGAAGAAACGAAAAAGCGCGTATATACATTGTAGTCATGCTAGCTTCATTTGGTATTACAAAAATAAATAGCTATGATCAGAGATATAATATAAATGGGTATCTAAATATACATATATATACCTACATGTATATGTATGTATATATGTCTCGAGACCTTGGTGGTTAATATATACCTACATATCATATTCCATAATATATACAAGAGTGCTCAGATACCTACTTATTTGATATATTACGGTTTATTTACGTCGGATTTATATTTTCCTATAACCTATAGGTATCTATAATCCAGATCCGCGGAAACACCATTTTATGTCGCTTCACAATGTATGTACCAATATCCTATATTCTTATATACCCCACAAATGTCACGAATATATATCAATATTTATATATATATATATAATAAATCTTATACAGAAACATAAAATATCCTGTATCCTTAGAATAAATATTTTCCTAAAATTTAACGTAAAAATCGTACTATATACTAAATCATATAATAATAGTACACGTTTATTTATCAATAACTCGAAGTTTATGAATATCAACTAATTTAAAAGAATTTATTAGAATACTACACATTTATAATATAAACGGTACTATATTTATGTCACTGAAAAGCAATATAATTTTAAACACGTATAATAAACAAATATTATAAATGTATTACTATTTGTTAAAGTAAACTAACAAATAAAAATTAGCGACTAATTAGCCAATCAGAAACGTTTATCAAAGAAATATGGCAAGAAAAGCTCCGCAAAGTAAATTGAAAATTGAGTTTCAAAACCAGAAACAGATTAAAAAAACCTTCCAACACCTTAAAAACTCCAAAATTACAACTTCCTAACAACTGTAGCATTTTTTTACATTTCTCAAAATCACAACAATTCCCCAAAATGAGCTTGCATATTTTCACTATAACTCTGTTGCTTGCAGTTCATTTATATAAAATCTACCTATAATTTCCTCTCTATCAAGCTATTTTATTTTATATGTTACTGAGGAAGTGAGTAATAGTTAAATTAATGATAGCTCCCTCAAATTTTTTTCAATTTTTAAAATTTTCAATATTTTGAATATTGAGCATATTTTTTAAAATCTCCAAATTACTCCAATTAAAAAAGTAAATAAACATTGACAAATATGGGAAAATGATGAATATTGGATGTGGAAGGTTGTAATTTAAAGTTTTTAAGGTGTTGGAGGGGTTTTAAAAAATTCTGTTTCTTATTTTGAAACTTAATTTTCAATTTACTCAGCACTGCTGAACTATTTGCTGGCAATAAAAAATTTGCCCAGAAAGTTTTTCGAAGCAGCTTACACGGGCAAATTTATTGCCCAACTTTATTGCCGCCGTGTAAGTGGTTCGGCCATAAAGTGGAGCAGATTTATTGCCCAACTTTATTGCCTGTGTTAGTCGGGCTTAGAGCCTAATTGGGACTCCGGAAAATTGAAAAATATAAAGACTATATTGAACTTATTTGTGTTGTTATTTTCGTAATACTTATTTTAAGATAGTTAACTTTTGTTACGATTAGTTAATTATTTTGAATAATTCCGTATCTTGATTTTTATAGAATTTCCGACAATATTAAAAATGTTTAATGAATAAATTTTATACAATATTTATGAACGTTTATTTATAAAACATCATCGAATATTATGTATATTACAATTGAAACATCTAATTTCACTTAGAAACTATTGAATTATTATAATATATTTGACAAAGTTTCGATTTCACGATTAAATCTATTTTTTGTAGAGAAATATAGAAATTTTCGCATTTAAAAAGTACTTATGCCTATCATTTACATATCCTCCATAATAATGAAATAAAACAGATTTTATACAGATTTATTTCTCTAATACACCTTTATAACATAAATCTATAATTTCCAATATATATTATATGCATATCAGGATCAACTTGATGCCGCTGTCAACACTCGAAACGACTTTGCCCAACGACTAAAACGGACTGTGACGACACTTGCCGAACTTAACGAGAGTCGCCAGTTGTTGGATGACGTGTCCAATCACGACAACGAGATGGACTCCAAATATCTACCAATTGAACTGCTGTACGATCAGTTGAGTCGGCACTTCGGACTTCGAGTTCCGCGGAACGAGAGGGATGAAGTGGAGGCCCTGCGTACTCGATGGCAGGAGATTAGGGAGCTGGCCGATGAAGTGGGAGATCAGCTGCTCAACGTCCGCCGAATCGCATTTCACCAAGAGTTGGAGAAGCAAGTCAAGGTGTGTACATGTCGAGAATAACTTGCTTGCAATTAATATAGACTACAATTAAATAATATTTAGAATTGTGTAATGACATACAGAGTTATTATAAAGATAATGTGTTTCAAATTTGTGTATACATACATATAATGTACATATGTCACTGTCAACTGTTTTTACTTGTTTTTAAATATATAATATTGTAATAATATTCAAGTATACATGTATTCCGGGGAACGTGTATAATTGTAAAGATATAATTGATATTTACGTTTCATCTGATATAGTTCCATTTAGAAATTAGAATGTAATCTTTATATTTTAAAATATACTCTTTCTGAACTTTCAAGTAGCATTATCTTACTACTTGTATAAATAAAAAAAATTAAAATTAAGTGACCAATTCATTTTATTTGAATTTTACATTCCTTATATTGATAATATTTTTGCTAATTTGAAGCATCCGTCTGTCATTTATTTTCCTTAAATTTATCAGAAATTACCCCGTTATATTCGAGGATGCTTAATTTCCATACTCACTAACATTATTATTAATATAATATACTGCATTTTATGTTATATTTCTATTTTTACAAGTTATTTTGTCTCTTTAAAATAAAAATTGTGTTCTTTCCATTTTTGTGCAGAGCTTCGTAGTAGAAGTGATCCAATTTCGGAACTCTTTTGACTCGAAGGGGCCCGCAGTACCCGGTATTGCGCCTTCTGAAGCCGTCGACAGACTGCGAGAGTTTCAGAAACTGTACGAGGCCAACGACACAAAACGACGGACGCTCGATTCCATTTCTAAACTCTTCAGTATTCCCTGTAAGAGTTTTCCAGAATTAGACAAAACTGGCGAGGTAAGGTTTGTTTGGGTTGAACATTATAATATTGGATTTTAAATTTATGACTCAATACTTTATACGCTATTTATATTCTTCGTTTATCAGGAGTTGAAGTTGTTGGGTCAACTGTACGACTTGTTCCAACGCTTTATTCAGTTTGATATCAAATTCAGAGCAACTCTCTGGGCGGAAGTGGACCTAGAAGCAACTGATAAAGAGGTATTAGTTATTTTACACTTTTGAAATATTTATTTATTTATTTAAAGATATTAAATTCAATGAATAATTTATTATATTTTAGGAGTTTTATAACTTTGTACAATTGATTAATCAATATAAACACTTCAAAGCAACTCATACTTACGAATAGTTATATTTTTAAATAAAACATTTTTTTAATTTAATTATCTATAGTATTTTTATTATATGTTATTTTTTTGAGGTTAAATATATTTTTAATTGTTTTAGTTTAATTACATTACATATGTTGAGGTTTAAATCTGTTTTCTTTCTTTTTTATTTTAGGTTGAGGGTTACTGGAATGACAGCCTGGCTCTGCCAAGTAAACTAAAGAGTTGGGAAGCGTTTTCAGATATGACGTCACGTGTCCAAAGCTACTTGCAAGTGATTCCTTTACTGAAGAAACTTGCGGAAAAGGTGTGTGATTTGCAATAAGCCATTGTTACAGGAAATAATAGGGTTTAAATTTAATATATTTACTATTTAATATATCAACTAAAAGTCCCTTCAACTTAGTATATGCAGTTAAAAATGAATGACATATTGTAGAAAATATTCATTTGTAAATAAAAAATATCCACAATTAATTATACTACAATCTATACAAATATATAAACATAAATAATTGAAATCGCTATTCGTGATTGTACATCAAAGGGATTTAGCTTTAAAACTCATGAAAGGATTTGTGAATGTATTTTAATTTTTCATGATTATAAATTCCGCAATTAACCACAATTATTCAATTACCAAACCTTTATTTCGAATGTGTATATGTTATGTTCACTGCATATAATAGGTATATGATAAAATATCTATTTTGAATTTTTCTACTTATTTCATAATAATTTCGTTGTAGTAAGAGCACTCTAATTATAAAATAAAGTAATACTATTAAATATAAAGCCTTTTATGAATAAGTATAATAATATTTTACACTAAATACATTTTATATTATTTCGTATTACCCACTTTATTTTTCAATTTTTGTGAGTAGTTATTGTTTTCTAAATTGTCGGCGTTTGCCTGTATTGAATCACTATTTTGAATACAATTAAGATATAAAGTATGTACATATAAATTAAAACTGTAATTTGGAATACAATTGTAATATTTATGTTGTAAGATATATTCACAATTAAATTTGATTTTGAATATCATTTTTATAATCACATTTAAAGAGAGTGTAATGTTGCATGCGATGATGTTGCTGTTTTATTGTCAAATTCTGCTTTTATTCCGAGTAGAGAGAGCCCCGTTATGACGTACCTGTAAGCTAAGTTTTCATTGAATGTTTCACTGGGTGTGACCTTGAACATTAACGGTCAATTTTTATTCATCCTCTCCCAAGTTTATATGTATATTATTTTCCTTTCATCAATTCATCCACGTCACACCATTTACATTTACATTTACTAATTGTTTTAGATTTTCCTCTATTTTGTGTATCTAGAATTTTTAGAAGTCATAAAATCTCTTTATGATTGTGTGCTTATTGGTAGTGTATTAAACTTTCCTCATGTTGGGTTTTATTCAACTTTAGTATTTATTACCCTGATTTCATAATTTATTATATTTATTATAAAATTATATATTTTTTATTTTATTAGAAATTTATATATTTTGCGTTTAAAACATTATTATCATATAGGTACATATATGTTGAATAATTAAATTTTATTACTTTTGAAAATATGTAGAAGTAGATTTAAAGTTTTAATAATCTTAAATGTTTAAATGGTAAATTTTGTTTAGTAATAGTATAGTAATAGTATAGACTTCTATTAGTTTGCATAATTGTTCTCTTCTGTATTATACATAAATATAGTTTAAGTATATAACTTTAAGATCATAGAGATTTTTTAAATAAAATTAAAATGATTTTGTTTTGATGTGAAAAGATAAAAAATTATATGTATTTAAATTTATAAACGAAGCTTATGCTACAACTAGTTATTATGTTGCAAAGAAACTATTACAGAAATTTAAATAATATATTAATGTAATCTTTACTTTTAAATAATTATTAAACTTGACATTCATTATACGTATGCATTGAATATACTAATGTTGAGTTTTTATGAGGAAAATCTTCTTTTGCATATACTTCGTGAATACTGAACCGAAATTATTTCTATTTAACAAAAAAATAAAAATTCGATAGACAACCGAACCACTTTATTTAAAAAATTATAGTTTTATTTTTAATAAAGATTGTATACTTTTCAATAAATACAAAATTTCTTGTCAATTTTATAGTTCCCAATTATTGATATTGAAAATTATTTTAAATCTAAAAGTAATACTTACATGCATAAGACATCAATACATTGGATTACAAATTTAGAGTTTTTTGGTTTAAAATTTATAAAAAATTAATTTTGATTTTCTGTTTTAAAACATTTCTTGTTGTAAATATTTTTTGAAAAGTAATATTATTAATGACTTCTTTTATTGATTATTCTATTCCCTTTTTATCTACACTTACTAATAATTATTTAAGTAATTATTTTACTAAAAGCTATAATAAAGTTATAGTAGTAACAATTATTTACATTACACGTATATGGGTTTATATGAGTATATGTGTCAATATAAGTTTGTACTATATATGTATATACAATGTCATGTACAGTTTCAATGTATAATCTCAGTTTTTTAATGTGCACTATGCATGATTTCATTAACATTACTTTTAATAAATTTTTGCTATTATAAAATTTATCATTATTCTAACTTTCTAATTTATACATAGTTTTGATATCTTTGAAGGCTTTGAAAATTCTACAGTTATATAAAATATAAATATTAAAACTAATATTATAATATATGTTTTTGCCTAGAAAAAATTAAAATCTTTATAAATATATTATATATTTCTTCATGATAGATAAAAATGTCAAATTTAACAATAATGTATGACATATGTATGATGTTTTATTCTTTATTATGTATTTGTTATTAGCACTAATTATACATATTTTTATAATATCTTTTTATAAAATATTAAATACATTCGATAGTGTATACTTTTATTCAATTAAATGATACATATTATTTAAAAATACTCATTTTAATAATTTTATTTTTAATTATTGCAGCTATTATTGATATTTTGTACACATTTAATAACATATAATAGTTCGTGTATTAGGTATTATATTTAGCTGAATATATATGTATATATGCAACATAAATTAATCCACATTTTTAATATTATTTTTGTACACATTTACACTTGTTATTAGAATTATTTTGTTTTATTTATATTACTAAAGATTTGGTTAAAATCTTTTTAATTTATTTAAATTAATGAATTTATTTGAGTAAACAATAATTTTTAAATTTTCATTACTAAAAACTATTTCTAGTTTGGTTTTCATCATAAACCTACGACGCTTTTCTGCGATATACATTTAAAATAAGTTTTTATTATACGCAGGTGTTTATATATATATATATATATGTATTTTTAATTGTATAATTAATCTGTTTGTACCACAATATTATAGGAGAGGTTGGGAGTAAGTATTACGCAACATTTTAATAAAGTATCATTATACAAAGAGTCTCAGATATTTACTTTCAAATATACTGTTCATTTTCCACTATAATGTTCAGTACTTCATTTGTATGACATTTTATTTTACTATGTGTAACATTTACTATGAATATGTTCAAATTTTACTAACTAGGGTAAATATAGAGGAATATTGGCCACCGAATAATGTCGACCAATTAATAGAAATTATAAATTAAAATGGGTACACCAAAAAAGAAAAATTGTTAACAGTTTAAACCAGTGTCCGTAAATAATTTTCTCCGTGCGTATTAACTCTACAAATTTGCACATACAAAACTATTGATTGTATTTCTGTGTCAGTATATTTTTATTTTATCACTTGATCCACAAATATGCAGCGGCTGACATTCTCTCGTTTTACTCTAAACTAATATTGTTTTTAATAATGCAAGCAATGTAATTTTTCTGATTGAAAATAAAATTATAATTAGTTGTAAGATTATTACCTTGAAATATTTAGATATATAATCAATATATATTAATCATATCATCTATGTTTTTCATTCAACGCTTTATGTCTATTTTCTATATATAGGCATGGCTCATATTATCATTATGTGTGTAGAGTATATATAATAACTATGTAATATATACATATATTTATAATTTTATACCTCCATCGAATTCTTTAATAAGTTGTATATTTATTTCAAATAATGTATAAAATTTGTTGTCTGTTTAATCTTTCTTCGTTTCGTCTATGATTTTATACAAAAATATCTTTGACAATTTTAGTGTTGTAAACTTAATATTTGTTTTAGCAAACGATCTACCTATTAAATATATGATTGATGTAAATGTTGTCATTTTCTATAGTCTTTGAGCAGTCTGATAACTGTGTTGTGTAATATATATGGAGAATTACATTTATGTGTTTTACAGTATTTTCATTAATCGCATGTTATCTTAAATGAAAAGTATTTATGTTTTATTTTATATAAATAAAAAGAAATATTAATGTATTTTTTATTAAGTATAAAGATAAAAATAAATATTGAATTATTTTCAATTTTGTAATTGTGTTCGACATATCTAAAGTGAATACACATATTGGTCTCTCTTCAACTTAATACTATTGCCATACATGTAAATATAATCGTCTGAGTATAATTAATCTCCCCAGCACTATTTAATTCGATTCGTATTTTTTCGGATATATGTTAGCATATACTCATTCAGACATTTTGTCTATTTTTCTGTTTTAGCTTTTTAAAGGTAAACGAAACGTTATAAATATGGAAAAAGTAATTAATTATTGGTCCGTTTAATTGTAGGAAATCCGAAATCGTCACTGGCTTCAAGTAATGCAGATCACAGGGTCAAACTTTCAGTTGGAAGCAAATGTCTTTCGTCTTGCCGATCTTATGGATATTGATCTTGTTTCGTAAGTATCTAGTCATAATAGAAAATAGCTGTATAATATTTCTCTTTTATTCCGTAATACCTTCCACTAAAATAAATAATTTTGAATGAAACTTGTAAATAGCATATCAAGTTTTAATTGATAAAATAATGTAAGGGAATATCATATTTTAATAAACTGTCAACTAATCGTAAGTTTTAGTTATGTAGTTAATTAAGGTAAAAACTACTAGCAAAATTCAATACTATATATGACTTCGAATGGACAAGGGAAACATGAATTAGAAGTGCTACTTTATATTGCGTTTTTGATATTATTACAAAGGCTATCATTGTAATCGCATACACGTATTACATCTAAAAAGAATCACAGGAAAATTCAATAAGATTTTAAGATAAATATATTTTATATGCAATTTCTTTAAAAACATCCATACACTAATAATAATTAAAATATTCTACTTTTTAATGAACTCTTTTCTATATATTAAATTCATGTAGATATAATATATTAAGAAACCTTTATTTGCCTATGTTAACACTTGAGCCAATTGCCTATATTTCTTAAATGTGTCCTGTTTAACTGGATGCCTGTTTCTTGATGACAGGAAGAAGGTTGAGATTGAGCGGGTGTGCAGCTGTGCTCAGAAGGAGCAGGAACTGGAGATCAAGATGCGTCAGACAGAAGAGGAGTGGACAGAACAGGTTCTCAGTTTTCAGAACTTCAAGCGAAAGGGGCCGGTACTGCTGGATAAGGAGCATACACAGCGATGTTTGGAACAGCTTGAAGATTCACAGGTGAGAATGGTGATCATTTTGTTTATATAGATTACTAAATCGGAGGACCACTAGTTTGTAAAATTATTGTACCTATTTATAAAACTGTGTTTTGAATATGTGTATTAAATTATAATTGGTAGGAAACATTTTCTTGTATAAACGATGTATAATTTGTCTTCTTATGATAAAATAAATTTTATGTTAGGTGCACTTCTTTTAAGTAATATAACATAATAAAAATATAAATAATGTTAGTGGATATTTATTGTTTAAAACCTTGGTCTGCAACTGTAAAAGCCAGGATTATTATTCAATTGAAACTTATAATTTTATAATGTTTTCTTAGGGTGTAACGCGATATCCGACTAGATTACTACTCTTATTCAGTGAAGATTGTGGGCTGTGTCGCCCACCATCTTTATATGTATAGCTCTGTGGTTAAACTTCTAATAATGATTTATTTTACTATGCTCTATATTTCTTCGTGTCGACAGGCCCGTCTGGCTCAGATGTTGACCTCTCCACACATCGGTCCTCTGAGAGAGGAGGCCGCTAGCTGGGCTGAGAAGTTGCGAGAAGTGGGTGAGGTTCTGGAGATGTGGCTCGAAGTCCAACACCTTTGGATGGATCTGGAGGCTGTTTTCTGTATCCCCGAGACGTCCAAGGTGAGTGATTTACTTACTTGTGGGTACCTAGGGTGCGCAAACTTAGTAAACGTGCTTTATAAATGGCGTACATAAACATGGAAACTTCTGCAATTGTGCTTCAATAACAAATAAATTAGCGCAACAGTGCTTGTGACTGAATTGAAATTCTAGAATAAAAAAATAAAAAAATGTAAGACATTTATTTATAGAAATAACCGTTATTTAGGCTGCAGACACTGGATACTGGATTATTTTTTGTAAACACAACCAGTATCTTTAAAAGCGATCTATACACACATATGTACAATTCATTTAAAATATGTCATGATGTTGATAGTTGTTTTCATAACACAACCTAAATATATCCAGCCATGCTATAAATTAATAATACAGACAAGATACGTTTTCCAAATATATGTTTGTGAATTTTTACCAATCAGAATAAAACAGATGTTCGCATGAAATGTACTACAACGGATGATTTTATTTAGTCGTATTGTATGATGATGTTTTATTAACAGTATAATAAAATGTATCTACCTATATTACGATGCTATACATAATATAATATACATAGACGTTCTATTATTTGATAATAGTAAGCTTAAATATATATTTTAATTTATGAACATTTGTTTTCTAACATACTATTTTTTATATAAAAAAATTGGTTTCAATGTTGTATATAGATGTATGAATTAATTTTTAATTAAATAATTAAACATTTAAACATTTGACTAGACATTCTACATATTTAATTATTGTACACATATTTTTGATTATTTGTTTTTGAACTTTTTATGTTTATACGTTATATTAAAAAATATTGCCAGTCTTTTTTACGTTCTTTTATTGTATTAATAATGTGTCTATATGTGTGTTTGGTTGAACTTCTGATATAAACAGATATATGAGTTATTTGTAAGTATTTACCAAATCGTAGTTTAAATTGTCTATGTTAGTTGATTTCTAAAGATATTATCCATTTTTATTGATACATTACTTCTTATTTCATGGCATTTATTAACATATATAAATATATATGTCGTAATTAAATGTAGCATACATAGTTTATGTAGATACTAATTATATATTTTAATATAATTGTAGAGTATACATTTATACAATATGTTTACGAATATCTACTTTCAAAGTATATGCTATCTGGACTAACTATTTATTTACTTGAAAATAAAAATTAATATAGTTTTTTCAGATACATACAAGGTATGTACAATCAATTAAATTAATTTTTTTCGTAATTACTAATCATAAGGACTATATTTTGAACTCAATGCAAAAATAATATGCATGTATTTGGTTGTACAATATACACTTTGTTTTATAATGCTCTTCCTATTTGTTATTTTAATTTACAGGAGGATTGGGTTGATACTGATAATGTAAATATACCATTACACAATTTACTCTATTGTTTAAATAAGTAATATTTTTAGAAAAGTTGCACCAATTTTTGATTAAGAATTCTTTGATTTTTTTATATATGTGTTTATATACATGTGATGTCGTAAGAAATAATTGACTAATATTATTAAATATATTAAACATAATTTTTAATACAGTTAGCTTTGTTTTATTTAGTTAAAACAGTAACATGTACAATTGCTTGTCAATTTGATTAGCGACATTTTCATTGTTTTTCTGCGAAAGATTTATTCAGTCAAGGCTTATTGGTAAGTTAATTGAATGAAAACTCTTTATTCGATGTTCTGCATGAAGCATGCTATTTTGCTCACTTCATCACAGTTATAATTTTTTTTTGAAAATCCAAAATATATTGTTTATATGGTATTTTAATTTAATTTGAACCTTTGGAAAAACGTATAAACATGAAATTGAATTATGGTTGATTTATTAGTGAGTTAAAAAATGATTTTATGTATGTAATATTTTTAAATTTTTATATATTGTATTCAACTTATTATATATTTTATTTACAAGATAGTTACATATTTCTTATTACAAACTACTTAATATTTAATTCCAAATAGTATAGTTCTTATTAAAAACATATTACTTTACATTTTACTCCTGCACTTATAGATTGCATTTATAATTATATTAATGATGTATCAGCATTTTAATTTTAACTTATTTTATTAATTTTATATCTTTACACCGATTACTTTTATTGATGTGTAAAAATATATTTTTTAATGTATTTTATGTACTTTCACCACGCTTTTATTAATGGTTTTTGAAACATACAACATGCGCTTTAATAATACAATTACAACCTTTATAAATCATATAACAGCCGGTATATTACTGTAGATATTTGTAAAAAATATTAAATAAATATTAAAATATTTATTACACATTAATAAAGAGTAATATTATAACATATTTAAATACTTTTTAGCATATATCAACTCGCACAATTTACTGTTTTACTGTTACATGGCTTATTCTTCTGTTTGTAATTAATTTGTATTGTTCATAGTTTTGTCAATACTTATACATATATGTATTTGAGAATTATTAAACGTCACTTAAATTTATTACCTTATATGTTTTTGTAAATTAATATGCATCTATTACTTAAAGTCTTAATGAATGCATGAATAAACACTTTATTTTATTGTTATAAAACATAAACAAAATTTGTATGCAAAAATAAGTAGAACATGCACATATGTATATATATAATACACTCATTTCATATTTTATAAAAAACATGCAGGAATTACCCCAGGAAGCCAAGACCTTTGACCGACTGGATAAAAGTTATGTGAAAATGATGAAGCGGTCATATGACACAAAAAATCTTCTCCAGGTAGGTTTTGTGAATTGTATTATTGTTATATAATTGTCATACTACAGAAACTTGTATTATCAGAAAATCGATATCCAGAAACTTATATTTTAGAGTATATGTTATATTATGCCTAGATATAATTTTAATGACTAGATTCATTGTAAAATTTATTTTACAAAACACGAAATAAATGAGTCAATTCGAATTGTAATATATAATTAATTTATGACGCATTCTGATCTGACAATAGCTGCGCTTATTTATATTGATATTATATATAAATATATATACTTAAAGATATAAATTACTAGTTGAGTAGTTTTTAAAGTTATGTTTGGATTATTTATGCTACCAGAATATATTTTTATTTAATTTTGAGTTTGACATTGACTGATTCCTTGTTAATTGATTTTCTGTCGATTTTATTATAGGTACCTACTTGTTTAAATAGATTATTATATTTAAAAGATCTTTTGAAAAACTAAAAGTAACTTTCTTAACTGGAAATCCTTTTGTGGTATATCATTTTTAAATTATCAATATTTTAAGGGAATCAAATTTTACTGACTACATTAGCCTAAAAATATCTAATACAAATTCAATTCAATCGATTCTCTATATCTGCCCTCCCCTCTCGTTTTTAGTGTTGCTACGGCGGGGAGGTCCCAAAAAGTGTTGTTCTTCGTCACATCCTGGAGGAGTTGGAGGTCTGCTTCAAATCCCTGCACGTCTACTTGGATCAGAAGAGAAAGCTCTTCCCACGGTTTTACTTTGTCACAGATCCCATTTTGCTTTCCATGCTCAGTCGACCTGCAAGTCTAGAGAGTGTGCAGCCTTACCTCCGGTATTTATCTTATACATGTTTTATAGAATTATATAATAATTTAAATTATTAAACAAATGTAGCAGTAATATTTTTTTTTCAACTCGTATTAATTTTAATTTGAAAATTTTGAAAATTTCATTTTGAGTCAGCAATAATTGTTCAATTACTTGATATATCTTTATTATGAGGTTTGTAAAAGATAAATTGAATTAAATTGAATCATACATTATTATTTTGTTATTTCAAAAAAATTTAACTTTAATAAGTTATTTTATGATTATTGAGCTTTAAAATACATTATAAATTAACCTTTTTAGCTTTTATAAAAGGGAAATATAATAGTTAAATATATCAATAAGTATGCAAAAGTGTATTATTAAAAATCAATGTAATCAATTATTTATTGTTACCTTTATAGATTTTTCTCAGTTTCCAAGTTGTTTGCTTAATTGATACGATTGGTACAATGTTTCCAACAATTTAGCTCATTTGATACTTCAAGACAAAATTAACCCTTTTAGTTTAATTTCTTTCATTGCAGATGCGTATTTAGCGCCATTTCGAATATTCGTGCAGAGCAAAGACTCCCCGAGGACCATAGCTCAAATCTGCGCAGCGGCACGCGATCGATTAGTTCCAGTGTCACAGGTGGTGGCGGTGGAATGTTGGACCCACGAACTTCCGGAGAGGGAATGACATTGGCACGATCAGAACGGAGAGGGGCGACACAGAGTAGCCAATCAGGAGTGAGTATACCACTATCGATTGATTAATTACACTGTTTTGATTGGACAGATGAGTGCGGCCTGCTATTACTATTATAGAAGACTTTTTAAAACTGAAATATATACTTATATATATTTTGCTTTTAAGATATTATATATAACTTTTAGCTGACATTTAATATAACATTTCACTAAGATTTGGAAATTGTTCTATTTGAAATACTTATAATAGCAGAGAATTAAAACTGGATAAAGATTTCATCAAAATCTTAAATATAATACTTCAAATTTTTACCTAAACAGGAGCACGGTGATGGACGAAGAGGAACATTGGTATGCATTGTTTTGTACTTCATTCCCACATTTCCCATTCTTTAGTTATTTTTGCTTTTTAACATTTGCATGTGATTTGCTGATTTTTTAAATATGGTTTATGATACATTTATCACAATAGTTTCTTTTTCATTTTTATACATAGTGTACAAATAGGTATGTCTTTCTAACTATTTATTGATGACTACGTCAAAATAGGAATATATTTATTGAATTAGAAATTTTATCCAGTCAAATTTTTTTGTATATATAAATATACATATATTTAATGTATAAATTAAATATTTTTATTATTCATTGAAGAAGGATTATTATTTAGATTTTTTTTTGTTTTTAAATAATTCTGAAAATAGGTTATCTTATTTTTCGTATTATATTTTAGTATGCACTTATAATTTTGCATGTGACATTTATTTAGTAAAGCTTATCTGGTGTATATAAGTACTTTTTTATGCTAAACCTTGCATAGTAATTAACTATATTTTTTCTAAGTTTGCTTATATAAATAAGTATTTAAATATTGTATTCAGAAATTTTTTGATACTTTAGAATATTAGTTACATACTTTTGTTTTGTTAATTTGTAATTGTTTTGATTATCTTTAAAATTTTCTTTTTATCAACAATTTATTATTTACACTGCTTATATTATATAGAGTTTCCCATGGATATTGAATAATACATTGAACTACATATAATATTCAATTATAGGTAATAGTCAGCATAATGTAATAATAATAAATATTCAATTATATGTATGTAATTTTCAATGTATACTTTTGTTGAGATTATTGATATTAATCATAAATTAATATTATATTTAATATATACAGGTAGGTATATTAAAATATTATATATATTAAAAGATCAATGATATTCGACATAATTGATTTTATACCTATTTATCAATATGATTCGGCTGCTAGTAATCTGTAATTGTTATGATAACAGTCTTATTCCAACCACTTCGTTTGTTTCACGAAACCACCCTCTTTCTTCTTAATTATATTTCTTTCGCTGCACACGTGACTGACCTATACCACCTATCTGTGACGTCACGCGCGTGGAATTCCTTCATTCATCCAATCATACACGGTACAACCACCCATCCATACTTAACATTGGAACTCTCCCCTCTTTCTTATATCAATCCATACATACTTACTTATTGTATGACGAATGTAGTTGCGACGACTCACAAAACCTCAGTGCAGTTTGGCCACTCTCCTGCGAACAATCACTACCTTCTCTCAGTTTAAAAGGGTTTGCACTACTATAAGTACCAATTAAACTTGCCTACCTGTGTGCCTTCGTCATCCCTTGGATTATCTTTGTATTCGAGTGGACCTTATCCTTATATTTGTTTTTATTTTCTAACGTACTCTCTACTTTTTAGATTTATTTATCATTTTATAATGAAGTTTAAAATGTTATCTCTTGCTGTCGTTTTACCCTTTACATTTTTTAATGATATAATATACCTCGTGACGTATTATATGATAAATTATTAAATACTATTTTAATTATTCTCAATTTAATCATTTATTCTTCATATTAGGCACTTTTATTAATGATACTTGCAATAATACGTAGTAATCACCTACATTTTACATGAATATTGATAACTTATAAAATATTTGATAAAAATCTTCTTTATATAATTTTTTATTGCGTTTCCCAAAATTGCGTGTAATATACCTTCAGTTAATCGTTTATGTTATTATTAACTATTATTATATTTCATAGAATACAAATTGAAGAACATTTTGATCATAGACATTTAAAATAATATAACTAATTTTTTTATTGGAGATTTCAAAATTGTCGATGGACTAAAATACCTTTTTCCTGTTCTACTTTTCCCTTCATTCTTCATTGCTTTTGTGTGACATACCTGGATTATCTAAATTTGTATATACCTATATAGTTTTTCTGACAATTCTGCGCTGAATATAGAAATAATAATTTGAAATAAATATTGTAGCCTATTTAATAAAGGAATTGTTTTTTAATGAATTTAGAAATTTATGACTCAACATTTTATATTAGAATTTGTTGTAGGTTAAATTAAATATCTGTATAATATAACGTTTTATTACATATATCAATGTACATGTTATATTTAAATGAATGTTAAGTATTATTTCCCCTTGCTATATGTATATTTTGTTGTGTTAAAGTAGGCTACTACTATTCATTCTAGTGAGTCAGCTCTAATATTATATTATAGTTAATAGTATATCTGTATATAGTATATAATATTTAGTATATGTATAATAATATATTAATATGATATTACTGTTAGTGACCCCCCCACCCCCCGGCCTTATGAAACTAATTTATCTTCACATCTAAATTTATATGTTTGAAACCTAGATGTAGACGTTTTTTAATCCTCAGTCACAACTTAATATTTTATTATCTTGAATATGGATTATCGCTGTTAAAATTAATATATTGGATTAGCTTGTGATATAAATGTGTATAATTTTTGATAATATTTATAAATTAATACCTATATCCTTTATGGCACATTTAAATTTCTTTAGTTTAGTTTCACTAGGATTGCAGTAGTATTCAAATAATAAACGATTTAATAGAAATATATGATATTTTATGACAATTTAGAAATAATTAAACGTATATGTATTGCTAAATCTGACATATTAGAAAATTAAAAGAGCGCTATTGCTTATTAATTTTCGCATATTTTAGAATCGACGCGGAAAGGAGAGTACTGGGGGAATGCGTATATCGGGTGCTCTGATATCGGATGAACTAATGTCAGACGGAAACCAAACACTAGATCTCACTGCCGTTATGAGCGATGAAGGAGAAGAACTTCTTCTGGACCACAAGGTGTTTTATTATTATTATTATTATCAAATCTTGGCTTCAGCATAATTTAAAATTTGTACCTGTTTTGTAAAAATTATTTAAGAAGACGATCGGATATAATGAAATAAATACTTAATAAATAAATAAATATAAACTTAGATATATAATGAAATCATTGTATGGCTCATATTTTATTTAAACACGTATCTGTCCGAGAACAATCAAAGTGGAATTGCAGAACAATAAAAAATATCAACATTAAACTGTAAAAAATAACATTATAATTATTAAAAATAATATTTTCATTTTAAATATGTAAGCGTTTTTCAGTGCAGTAGATGGTAGGCAGAGAATTCCAGAGATTTAGGGCAATAGCTGAACAAGCGTTACTGTGAATAGTGCAGGTGGGGATTGGTTGAAATAATTGAAACGTAAAATTATGTGATCGTAGTGAGACAGGTGTTATCCGAGTGAAGTAGATCTTTGAGGTATTGAGGGGCAGAGCAGGGGTTGTAAGTGTTGAATTTGTGAACCATTACTGAATCGAATTGCAGTAATTAAGATGTATATGAATGTAACAATTTACAATAAGTGAAGTGTTGTATTCATCAAGAAAGCGACGAATTCAGTAAAAACAAAAAGAACATCGGTTAACTTCTCGAATATTATGACGATCAAGTGAAAGAGATTTGTCGAAGTACACACCGAGGTATTTTACACTTAAGGAACACAGTACACGTTGGTCGCATAATATGTCGAGAGCGTCGGGAAAGTTTGCATCATGAATTGGGCAAATCAAAATGTCAGATTTTTCTGTATTATGATGAAGGAGATTAACGTTAAACCAATCTAGGAGATAGAGAGTACAATTGCTTATAGAATCAATTGACATAGAAAAATTGTTAGAAGTGAATGATACATAAATTGTCGTGTCATGTATAAATTATGGGACAAATCATATTGGGGTATAATGTCAGACACAGAAGTAACGCATATAATGAGTTAGTATATAGTCTCGGACTAAGGAACGAAACTTGGGGTAGATCCGATTAAAGAGGTACGAAGTGAGAAGTACAATTATTTATTTTAACAGCTTGGGAACGATCGCTCAGGTATCTGATGAACCATGAAATACATTTTCTTTAAATTTGAATTGGTGTGAGAGGCGCTCGATAAGAAATTTACGGCCCAGTGTATCGAAGGCCGCCGACAAATCCAGGAAGATAGCACACGATGAATGTCCTTTACTGCGAGCGATGGCCAGATCATTGAGTAAGTGTAAAAGTACAGCTTCGGTAGAATGGTTCACAGAATAAAACGATTGAAATGGATAGATCAGTGAATTAGTAATGAGATACATTTCAAGCTTCTTAACTATCCAGGTAGGAATGGGGTCGAGAGAACTGGATTTCGGCTTTGTGTTATCAAGTATTATTTTGACTTCTCGATAGTTACCACTTTAAAATTACATAAACTAGGTTTATCTCCTTGAGAGGCCTTGTCATCAGATGGTGAGCAGGCTAGATTAAACGAATGACGTATGGATAACATTTTGTCGGAGAAATAATTAACAAAATTGGATGCACAATCAGCATCAGATGGTCTGGATGTAAAAGAACTACGGGCATTGGTAGACATTTATGAATGAATAGCGGACCAGAGTACCTTGGTGTCAAAAATATGAAAACTAACTATTGTTACCAATTTACAAGCTGTAAGTGTTATATTATTATAAGCAATTTATGCTATATAAATCACACTAAAAAAACATCGTGTACATATTTAATAATTTGCACTAATTATACAAATGATTCACCTACAATTAAACAGTGATTTATAAAATCTACAGTATTAGTATTATATGATTTTTAACTTTGGGTAAATGCCATTTAAAAACTATAAATCCAAAACGTATTTATTGTATTTATATGAAACATATCATCTCCATTAATCAAAATCGTGTGTATAGTATTTACTGCTAAATTAATACATACCTTCAAATATGTTTGTTGTTGAAAATTGACATGTAAAAAATCTCAGACGTTTACTTACTTGATGTAGTTAACGTAGTTCTTGATGCATATACTTTAAAATTTGCACATAAACACGAAAAGCAGATATATTTGCAAAGATATTGAAATCGTATATAATTTTAAAACAAATTTTAAATTGCATATTTCTTCATATCATTGATATCACGTTTGTTTATTATTGACTATTGGATTATAACCTGAATTTAAAGGTTTACAGTTCTGTAATTTCATATTTTATAAAATTATTAATCCCAAAAAATGATGTTCCGTTTTATATTTTTTAATTGTTGTCGATTGTAATTAATATTGGATCATGCGTGACAAGCTGGTCATGAATTATTTTGTCAAAATATTTAATTATAAAAATTCGTTATTTCATTCCTGGTGACTATTTTGTAATTCCATAAAACGCATAGGTACCTTAAGTTTTCTATATTTTATTAGGCCTTTTTAAATTAATACAAAAACAATATTTTCCGTGGTTTTTAATAAAATTTAACATCTTAGACATAATATGTTGCCCGTCAACTTCCCAGTTAATTTATTTTAAATAATTTATGGAAAATTATTATCTAAAACTGCACATGATAATATATATATATATTAAATATAAAGTATTAATATTGTGAAAAATTTGTGTTGCTCACATTTTCAATATTTTGAAAGTATTTTAGAAATAATCAAAGCTTTTTTCGCACATTATCTTCCTACACTTTTTACTATGTTCTCTGCGTTACTATATACCTTTGTTTTAGGTATCCCTGGAAGATAACGTAGAATCTTGGCTCTCAGAACTTCAGACAGCTGTTGGAGGCACACTCAAGCGTCAGTTGGGCAGTGTAGTAAACGATATTAACGAAGGGGGTCCTCTGGATGAACTGGCCTATAAGGTACCTATGTGTCTACAAGATATCGAAATACAAAAGGGTAACTTAAAAGCTGTTAAGTTACACTGTTCTGTACACCGGAAAATTTATAACTAGGAAGAGCATGTTGATTAATATTTATCAAAATAAATACGCATTCCCAATAATTGCTTATTAGCTACAAAATGGTATGGTTTATTAAAAAAAATCGTAAGTGAACCATTTAATATTTTCCTGTGTTTGGATAACGCACTATGTTGAATACAGACATTATTCGACATTTTAGGGTTAAAACAAAGTTCCCTAATAAGTATTTGGTTATTTTGGAGTCAATAGTCAACATTTATTTTAAACATAATATCAAAAAGGTTACAAAGCATTGTAATATAAGTTTTATCTGAGTGCTCTATGTATATGTAGTTATACATATATTTGTTTCTTAATTAACGCATTTTCTTAAATTGAAGTGGTGAAAAGTTTTTAAAATTATTTTACTGTGAACTGGTTCCTTCACCATTCTGAAGCATAATAAAAAGAAATGTATACTACAGGGTGTCCCAAAAAAAACGATACCAAAATGAATTTTTCTATTGTTATGTTCAATTCTATGAAATAGCGACAATCTCTCAGCGACAATGACTAATATGGTTACATTT
>JAYRBW010065742.1:0-28702 GCA_036023295.1 Invenusta paracnida | reverse complement strand
AATATTGCCATATTTGAATTCTCCATATCGTAATCTATGAATAACAATCGATTTAGAATCAAGTATCTATGCAAAGGTGCATTTATTTCATATTTTAGTATCTATGCATGGAAATACGAAATTTTTTACGAAACGATTTTTTTTATACTGCATTTTAAATCAATTAATTAAAAAAATAATAAAAAATATATACAAAATTATATATATATTGGAAATAAAATGTTTAAGAATTGGTGAAATTTTTTATATTAACTAATAATTTTGTTTTATATGTCAAAATATTAATATACCTAGAGTAAGGGCAGATTATCATTGATATATTCATTACATTATGTATTGTTATATTATGATTTTTGTTATAATCAGTATTATTTTATTATCAGTATTATTATTATATTATTAGATAAAAGTTAACCATCGTTTAATCTTATTCCGTAATCATTGAAGAATATTGAATAAATAATTCCTAGGTCAGTAAATATTCTGGAATTTAACTTATTGTAATCTTCATCGTTAAACATAAATTTATATTTTCAAAAAAATATATAATTTTAAATAGTAAAATCACTAAATTGTTTTAAATTTATTTTTAAATTTTATTTCAAAATATTTTTAAAAGTATAACTGACTCAATAATTATGCACTATTTGGAGGAAATTATTTTAATATTTAATTAAAAAATATAATATACATGAATAATATTTTGGATATGTATAAAATGTAATACATGCGTTATACATATATACAGTCCAATTTTGATCAGTGTCTTTTTAAATGTATACCTAATGTGTTTTTGAATACAGTTTAATCAAAATTTATTGACATTATAATAAATCTACATTACTCTAATACCATGTTTTTCAGTAAGTTGCATTTAAATGTAAGTTAAAATTGATTCTTTTTAAATTTGATATGAAGTATATAGTATATAAAATAGCTATAATTATTATTTAGTATCTGAGGATAGTGCTTTAAACATATCTTAATTTATTAGAAGTACGAAGCACTTTGCATAAATATTAGCTACAGCTATTCAACTATTTAACAGTTTCAACAATTTCACGGCCTTTTCTAGCTACATATCTATTGAAAATTAAAATATATGATGTGAATACTTGAAAGTTTTATCAATATAGTCTCACTTTTCGACTATAGCAAAAACTCTAAAATAAATTCCCAGTTATTTTTAGAGTAATCTACAATGACCCAACATCGACTTAAATGATGACAATATTGAGCCAAAGCTTTACATAGCATGATTCTGGGGGTTAAAACACGAATTGAATTGTACGTCGCTAAATATGTTGTTGTTCATACGTCATACTATAGTATTCATTCAGTTAGATAATCCAGTGATTGTTGATTTGCTTTTAAGAACCTAACAAAAGCAATTTTTTAAATTGTTAATGAAACCGAAATTGTAGATTTAATGCAGTAAAAAATTTAGTATGCTTTAAAAAGTGATCTACACGCTTATTAATATACAGATAACCTATGGATAAATCAATAGAGTATAACCATAAAAGCAAAAACAAAAACAAATACATTTTTACTTGCAAACACGAAAAAATATAGCAAAAATTATTATCATTGTATGGTTATGGGCTCATTTAATTTGTCCATCACAACTACACCCCTCCTCTCTCTTGCTACTCAGTATTGCATTGTGCTGCACACCGTGTTGTATCTCAATATATTTGTGGCTTTATAAAGTGTTATACGAAAATTTGCCAATACACTACAACTTTTATTTTCAGTTTCGGTTTTAAAATTAGTTTTTAACCAGGGCACCCTTATTAATATTTTTGATTAATATTTACAAAGCAGATGACGAATATAAAATTTGTAGGAATATTATAGGAACCTATTGATATTGTTTCTTTATAATAATATATATTATGTGATCTTATTAATAAATGTTTATTTGTAGATTGTACCGTACCTAAAGTATAACTTCCATTCCAAACAATAATGTATTGATAATTTGTTTAAAATTAACTAAAAACGTTTTTATCAATTATTTGGATACATACATATAGGGTCTTACATTAAATAGCAAGAAATGAGTCCAAAAAATATTGACTCCATCGAGGGCAGCAAATGCATTGAAATTTCTGATTAGACGAACAAATTCCGTTTTCAGCTTAAAACGTGTCATATTCGTACTTAGGAGTTCGTTCAGAAATTGGTCGACATCGGTGACTAAATGTTGTTGATTTTCTATTAAAATTCGTATTATGGAATACATATACCTGACAAGCTGGTTATAATATATGAATATTTGTGTGTATAGATTTCCTAATGACATTATCACTGTTTCAATCATTCAATAGTAATGTTTAATTCTCTTTATATTTGCTATCTATTTACATAGATTATGTAGAACTATTTATGTATTTTTAACTATTTATAGTAAATCTGATCTGAAAGAGCAAATATTACGCATTCATTTAATTATTAAACATGTTTATTGATTTTTGTACGAGACAAGAGGAGTAGAACTGTAAATAAGCGCTATGTAGCCGTGGAATATAGGTGTCGTGCACACACCTAAATACATATAATATGTGATTGAATAATTGATTTCTTATATAGAGATTCTGTAACCCACTTTACCTACAACAGTTGCTTATATAATGAGCAAATAAATAAACCTCTAAGATTAATGGTACAATTACTGAACTCTTCATATAACAATTAAAATTATGAATATGTATGTGTTTTAGTTATAGTTGTAAATATTTGCCTCTGTATAAGTTCTATTAAGTGATGTATTGCTCCATGGCCGTTAGTAATTCTTGTGTTATTACTTTTTTAATTTATTATAAAAAATAAAAAAATAAAATGAAGATGCTTTACTATATATAATCCTAACTATGCAACTGAACTAATAAATGTACCAGTTATCTAACTATAACAGATTTTAATATATTAAAAAAGTATATCACACATAATTCTAGGATAATGTAATATTGTCATTTTACAAATAAACATTTTCTATTTTAATTACGTTAAAAATAGGTATCTTAAAGATATCTTCAAAATAGTTTATTTTATAGGATATAAACTCACGTAAACAAAGAATACTTTTTTCAATTCATTGTTCACTTTGCGTTTGCATAATTTCATAAATTACTCGTATTTTATTAAACTCGTAAATAATCGTGCAATAATTTCAATACTAATGTGGATTATAAATTTTAAACTATATATAAAAATATGTTTATATCCCTTATTCTACAATTAAAAAAGAATTTTATCTTATAAAATGAAGGACATAAATGATTCTAAGTTATCTCTTCCCATAATAAATACATAATTCTAACAAGAAATCAATATTTTATATTGATCCAGCAACAATTAATCGCATTTTTGTAACTTCCATCCATCCATTGTATTATTTTAATAACATAGATTTAATCTACATATCTTAAACTACGCTTGTTTAGGAAATGGGCTACAACTGCTTAATTTAAAGTTACTATTACAAATTTATTGAATTGGAGGTTTATTGCCGATCAAATTAGTCAATTTTCCTAACACTTGAAACTAATGGGATACAATATTTATGATTATATTTCTTCCAGAAGTTCTTCGTTTGCTTATAAATATTTAAAATAAAGTTATCAGGATATAATAAATATCTTAAGATTTGACAGCTATATAATATATCAATGAAATATATTTTTTGAACATTCGAGACATTTAGTAAGTAAAAATATTAAGCTCGTGTAGTTCTCCACTAAATCAATCAAAGGCATGAAATAAAACCAACAGACATGCACCTGTGCGGACATTTTAAATTCATTCAAGTATATCGATCGATTATTATTACTGCTTTTTAATGCTGTCAATATTGCTATTAGTAAATCTGAAGATAAATAGACACAGAACAATCGTATGATACGTGGGTATCCTCACAAATGTAATTATAGATACAAACACCAAATACATTCTTTCTCTTAATTTATTAATATTTGCTCATAAATATAGACAATTTCATTAGTTAAAAATATTACACATAATGATATAACAAAAATTGTAGTTCTACCAATTTTATTGAAATGATGCAATATAATAGATGCATGTGTAGATTGTAAGTTCAAAAATACTTAGGTGCAGTGTGTAATGTATGTATTCAATAACATTTGTATCTATAGGTAACTGTTGCCCAATTTAACCATGTATTAAAACAGGGTTTAAGAATTTCAAACTTGTAATTGTATTTCGACATAATGAACATAGAAAAATTATACGTGAAACTTATTTTCAATGTAATTCACATTTTACAAATTTTTTAATGACAGAATAAAACAATGTTATTTTTTTTATTCGAACTATTAAATTCAATGTTACTCAAGTATAAAAATTAAACATGTTTATATGTATATGTAGGAGCATCAGTAAAATTATAATGAGTACCCTTATGTGTTTTATAATTAGAGTAATAATGTAGAAATACTAAAGCAAATAAAAATAATAGATTTTGAAGAAAATATTATTTTTAGAAATAATTTTTTGCAAGAACCTAAAACATAAAATATGATGAGTTTCCAAAATGTTGTCAAACATTCCAAATTTCCCATATTTTTAGAAATTCATCGTTAAATAATTACTTACATTTAGTTTAACAACATAGAAATAATTTCGGATTAGATTATGTCATTAAGGCATCTTTTGTAGATAATTCCTAAAAGAAATGTATAGTATACCTTTGTCTAACCAGAACAATCCCTAATCCTTAATCTTTAACCATCAAACAAAGCTTCGCATTGATGAAAATGATAAAAAACAACGTCGTAGCCGTTGGCAACAATTGCATTAATTAAACAATCAATAAGGTCGACTGAGATACCCCCACGGCAAGGTACTAAACAACTTGAAATATAAATTGGTCGACACGAACAAGTTAATTAAATGAACAGAATACAATTTTTTGATAATCCAATTTGAGTGAAACACATCAATTATATCGTCATAAGAGTGCCAAAGTTGGGATTGGGGAGAAGAGAAAAGGAGTAGTATAGGAGTGTATCGGCTCCACTACGAAACACTTAGCACGGCTCAGTTCAGCCCGGTTCATTGCAGCGCAGTATAAGATAATAATACTTTATAGCTTGGAATGCAGAGCCATATATAGAGTCCCCGATGCGATTATACAGACTATTACCGACATTGAAGTCGTCGGCGACAATACTTCTACGCGGTTTTCCGGCAATATTTCAATGATGCGCTCCAGTTAAGCTATAACTAATCTCAACATTTTTTATCATAAATCTTACTTTTTTTATAGACTTAATTTTTTCCTCCCACTGAAAGGCCATAAGTCACATGTGTAAGCGAGAGACCCACGCACTACAGTTCACAAATTTTCCGGGAATGACATTTTAAAAACTGGAGAGGGGAGGGAATGTTAAAAGTTAAAGAAAATACCTTGTAACTTGGATTAAAAATGGGAAGTTTATTAAAACCAGAGCCCTTGTGTCTTCTTTCCAATTAGCAGTGAATATTTTGTTCTCAGCTGGCGACCTGGATCATGATTGAATGCTTGGGTGTTTTCACTTCCATTGGAGTGGCAGAGTGCGCTTACCAATAGACTTGCGACTTCAATATTCTGTGGTTGCTTACTAACCGCAAACCGCTAACCAAGTAGAGGGTAGAACTCACTCGCTCGGGTTTGAAACTAAAGAAGAACTGAAAAGGAGAGAAGAGAACAGGAATGAAAGTGAAAGGAGAGAAGAGAAGCGAGAGATGATAAATTCCCGCGACACATTGAGATCCTAACCAGAGATCTTTCATTCACTGTGTTTTAGCATCTTTTCGTCTCTCTACTCGTTCACTCGTCCATTATAGTTTCTCAGAAAAGTTTCATTCATATTCAATGCAACCAGCAACAATATATAGGACTACTTCTCAGCCGAACATTTTTCTCTTTAACTCCTTGGCCACATGTTTTCTCCGCTATAGTTGTCCACCTTCACTCTAGCAAATATGCTAACTGTATTACTATAATGACCCGTCGATGTTTGTGGAAAAAAATGTAGAACGATATCGTCACAACACCAATATTTGCTGGAATTAAAAATAAATTTGCTTCGTTAAAAAGGAAATTTTCAATTGTTTGTCACACACAATGATGAAGAAATCGTGTCCAACGTCCAATAGTTCCAGATGCTTGGTAAATTAATTACATTTATAAATAAATAAATATATATTATAAATTAAATATTTCGACGAATATTTTAATAAATTTCAATATTACACATAAAATAAAACGTCGAAAAATGTAGAATAATACAAAGCGATATTATTATCGCTTAAAAGTTAAATAAAAATTGTCAGCAGTGTAAGTAAGTGTCAGTTGAAGTATTGTTTTATATAAATATAGTATATAACTACTTCAAATGATCAAATTTTCTATGAAATAAATTTGATTCTATTTTTATTAAGAATTTCATTTAATATGTATTTTTACTAAGTGATTGTACTTAATATCTGACCGAAATATATTACCATTTGCGATGTTTTTTGTTTTTTAACATTCCTATACATATATTTAATTATTTTATAACATTAAATGTATGTTGCAACAAAATAATACTATTAATCTTATCTCCATCTATTTTAATTTTAAAATAAATATATCGGTTTATATTTGTTTAACTTCTATCCTTAATGAGTAATAAAACTTTACCTCAAATAAAACAAACGATAGTAATATAGATGTGATTATATATACATAATTATGAATATTTTAAATAAAATTTCATAATAAAAATTACAAATTGGTATCATCAGACAACTTAGGTATAGACATGTGCAAAGATTATAATATTACAACAGTTAATAGTAATAATTATAGCAGAATTCTTCGTAAACTATTTAATTTTAATAGATTTTAAATATGTACATTATCAACATATAGTCCAGTATTGAGTAAGTATAGTACATAAACCATATCAAATTTAAAAATGATCAGTATCCGAAAATTATTTTTCCTCTGTATTGTTGCCTAAAATAGTTATCTGCTATACTTGTTATAAAATTATAATTTTTGTTGTTTTTGTTAGTTTTGAACTAGTTTTATTTGATTTTGTCCAAAAATGTATGTTATAATTTTATATTATTCTAAGATTTGCATGTTTGATGCTATGCGTATGCTTATACAGTAAGATTTTTTATTCGAATAATAAAAGTATACTTTTAAATAGTATTTTGTACCAATTTTAAAATTTATATACATTTTTAATAAACAATATATGTATTTATCAATTTTTGAATAATCATAGAAGTTACAGTGATAGAGATTAATTATTTGAAAACAGAAATACATTTGCAAAATTATCTTAATTAAGATACAACACTGGATATTATAATGTAAAGTCATAAGGCTTTAAAAACGAGTAATACAAAGAATTAAAAATAATTAATTTCATTTGTTAATTAATAAATATAAGTGTGGTTATATGAAGCAGTTTCTGCGTGTAACTTTATAGAAAAAGCTTTAACTTAATTATATTGTTTAAAATAAATGCGTGAAATACACTATAGAGTGAATTATTATAACATATATCTATTATACATATAAGTCTGTGATTCGTACTGTTAGAGAAAAATAATTATCCTATTATTAGAGAAACGGTTATGCATACATATTTAGATTGATTGACATTTTGAGGTAATACAAGATAGTTACAGCACACTCTAAACATGCGTAGTATAATTAGAGATAGATGGATTACTTCATAGATTAAATTAGAATTGTCATATATCTTTATATATATATAGCTTTTAGTTGTAGCAATATGTACATTTATTAAACATGATTGATTGACTTTGCAAACAATATAACAATAGGTATAAACATTAGAATATTTGTTATTTGTTATTTATGATATATTGTTATTAGCGTGTAAAATCATCAATTATAGAAAAACAGCGTATAAAAATCCTTTTAATTGTAAATTAAAGAAAACTCCAATTTTCAAAATATGTTCCAATATAAACTATGGTTAGTTAATTTTTTGTCTTTCATTAAATAAAATCTA
This sequence comes from Invenusta paracnida, assembly GCA_036023295.1. Lineage (NCBI taxonomy): Eukaryota > Metazoa > Platyhelminthes > Proseriata > Coelogynoporidae > Invenusta > Invenusta paracnida. The sequence continues at coordinate 20,654 of JAYRBW010065742.1, read as the reverse complement.
TACCCAATTAATTAATATTCACTATTACTAAGTTATTCATATTTGGTAGAAAAGTAATCATCCCTATACATACATGCGTGTGTGTCCTTTAAATATCGACAATATTAATAAAATACAATTATTAAAAAAAAATAGTCAGCCTAAAATGTTTTAACATTTTTATTTTTTAATGGAATGCATGTATATTTTCTAACTAAATTCTGTTAACAATCTATTAAAAATTCCGGAAACAAAAGTAATATTTAAAGAAATATAACAATAATAGTAAGTTTTTAATAAAATATATTCCAACTCGTCAGATAAAAAATATTTATTTATAAAACAATATTTTTCAATTGAATATTATTAAAATTTTAATAAATAGTTTAATAACTAGTTTATAAGACTTTATAACAATCTAAAAATAATTTTAAAATAAAATAAATTAGTATTATGATTATGAAGCACAATTTATTATTACTACTTTAGATTTTCCCAGTCAAAAGTAAAAAAATATCAGATCAAATTCAATCTATCTATGTACATAAAAAATAAATTCAAAATATTAGTGGGCAGCAAATGTATAAATATCTCGATAAATTCGACATATGTACATACATAAAATATGAAATCAAATTTCAATGGATAGTAAGTGTATAAATAAGGCGATCAAATTCAACATATGCAATTCAAATTGAACATCAACGTTTATTATTTAATAACATCAAATACTATAATTTATATAGTATTTAAAAAATAGTATTGTTCTTTACAGTCTACATAGAATATTCTTTTTAGAATTGAATTTATTTACCTTGTTAATTAAAACTATTAAAAAATTAAACTATATAAAAGTAGTATAATAAATGTGAAAAATAGGCTTGAATATTGAAATACGACAATTTGTTTCGTAATTTCTATTGACTTTTAAAGTAATTCGAGCACATCCTTATTTTTTATTGATTATTAAGGTTCGTGAATCTACTGTCTTTAAATTAATTATATATACTTTCCTTTATCTCGTAGATTAATTGTTGTTTTATTCATTGAAATTTAATTATTCAACTACATTTGTAGTGTTACATGCTCTCAACATAGAAACACGCGCATTAATTACCTGTATGAAAATCAATTATCATGTGATAATTTGTGTGATTATCATAGTTATATTTAGATAATTTGCAATACAAATAGATTTTAATAATATATAAGTTGTCGTATTTGATATCATTGCTTAAAATTTGAATTTACTATTTCGATTTAATCACCTTATTTCTAAATTTTCTGTCTATTAAAAATGTAATTTTATATTTGATCTACATAGGTTCACTTTGATCGCTATATTTACATATTTGCTGTACACTAATATTTTGAATTCATATTTGATGTATACATAAATCGAGTTTGATCTGATATTCTTTCACATTTGATCGGGAAAACCTAAACTATTAAGAGATGAATTAATCAATTAAAAGTTCTTTTAATATGTAATACAGGACGCAGTAGAAGACAATACACCATTATTTCCCCCTTAAAATGTTTCGTTATTGTTCCTGCTGTTATATTATAGTTAGTAAGGATATCTTTATACAATAGTTACACAGTGGGGGTTGCCTGTCCGCCTCTTCATATCACATACTCACACTACATCACACTCATGAGGCCACCGGGATACGAAGAGAGACTGGGAGGTTGAGAGACCTGTCAATCATCCGTTTGGAGTGTGACTATTGATTAGCTCTCGAGAGCACCTCTTCCCCTTCCTTTGGGAAATAACTGCAAGTCACCACAACTTGATCTCGACGTAGAAATGAATACATACTAAATTGATGAGTAACCATGTATGCGTAAAATAAAATCATACTAGAATGGATATATCTACATACGAAATAGGGGATCAGCTTCTTGAATCTACGAATCTTGCCGCCTATATACCAGTAGATAACTCTCGACTCTCTCTTTCTATTTTAGCAGCTTCCAAACTTAGAATCAGGTCGCTCTCCCGACGATACGTATAATTGGTCTGATGAAGTTCCCTGCAACATAACTAACTGAATAAGTAAGTAAGTAAGCGTATACATTCCATAAAGCAGGAAAGTGTGGCGTAATCGGAAGCTAGCTCCGTCTACTTCCCTTCAATGATCCTCAGAACACCGATAAACTATAGCTAAATAATGGAGGAATGGGAAGGGTGTGGAGTTGTCTTTCTGCCTCCTCGGGTTCAACTCACGACGAAATGTTGCTTGTTCTTCTCCGTCAGCATCTTCCTACACTAATTATGGTAATTGCGTTAAATTATGGGCTCTTAGTTTGTCTGTCTTCATGAGCAAGAGATAGTTACATATTTTGCTTGCTCTAACATTCTACAATACAATAGATATATTAATTATAGAATGTATGAAACAAAATTAGCGAATATGTAGTAATTAATCGATAATATTTGCTGGTGAATCGCCTTTTTTCGAAAAGAAAATCATGCATTTTATCTTTATATGGTTTGTGTTAGTCAATAATAACAGTAAAAAAGTGAATATTTTCAAACTTGAAATAATTTACGTTTTTATGTACCTCTTTTACTGAGCACAATTTAGCTTAAAAGGTGCAACAGATAGGTATATGTAGTACTTCATAAAGACACATACATATGTATAGATGAGAAAGTTCACATGAAAATCAATTTCAACTCTCTGTCCCCTACTCAATGATACTTAGAGTTCTTGCTTGCTGCCGGTTCTCCTGATTGTCTCAATTAGAGGAATCTATCCATTTCTGTGGAATGGGAGAACACTCAAGAGAGAGTGAATAGAATAGGGAGGGTGGAGGGATGGAAGAAGAAAGGATAGAGATTGTCGGCAGGAAATACAGTCACCGGTCGAGCGGTGTTCAGTTCCTTGCCAAAGATGGATGGGAGGCCAGGAGAGAGGGGGTGGAGTGTAAAAGAGTCTAAGCGCACGACATCACACAATCAGGAATATGTGACTCTCAGAGCCCTATATGCATCGAGAGATATATCTCAACTGTGTGTGACTATTTTACTATTTCATTTTTATTATGGACGGTGGTAATTTTTAAAAGGAAAATTCCTAGAAAAGTAAGTTATTAAATATTTTAACCGTATAATTTTTCTATATACGTTCATTAATTTACGCATATTACAGTTTTATCTTAAATAAATAAATGTATCTTTGGATATAGATTTCCTCGTCATTTAAATACAAATTCAATTATATAAGTAATTACATGCATATATGTAAAATCAATAGCTTTCTTCATATTTCTAGAAACTGAATTTCGTAATTTCAAATACAACAAAATTAGTATAAAATATCAAACACAAACTAAAAACTATTGAAGTGTAAAAGGAGGGTAAAAACTAATTTTTAGAATTTAATGGAATTTAACTTATAAAAGCATCCATTTAAAAGTCTAAAATATGAATTTGTATAAATGATTTTCAACGTTGCAATAAAGAAATATTATTATTATTTTCTTTAAATGACACAAATTGATCCATTTGAGATAAGTTAAAGTAACAGCAAAATAATTAATAATTAATATAAGTACAAATTTTTGAACACCTTAAGGTCACTTTAACATATAATTTGAATATTATATGGAGTTTTTAAACATTTAAAAAAGCCATTTTAAATCACAATTGGTATGATGATGTTAATATATTTGTCGAAATATTATAAAAATTGATAAAAATTATTTAGTTAAATGATTTTAATTATTTAATTAGATACTCTTTTCCAAATAAATGATAAGTTTTATAAATATATTTTCCACAATTTATGTGTATAATAAAAAGGATAAATTATATCATCAGTTTAAGCAGACATTTTTATGACTAAATAAAACTTTGAGAATTAGAAACAGTTAAATTTATGATTAGAATTTTAAATATGTGTTAGCTAATTATTATTTTCCTATACACTGTTTTATATACACAAATCTTATAAATGGATGTCACATTCATTACAATCGATTTATATTGCATTCAATAAATTCGGTCTATATAATAATGTGTATTTTTCAACGTAAAATCCCAAAAGTATTTTACGATGAACTATTTATTACGAATAAAGATAATATACGCAAAATGTCTTGTGGATATACATAGTTCATTTCACTAAATTCAGAATTAAAATTTTACTCAACAAAATCCAACAAAAGTTATATAATAGGCTTCACGAGGGTTCTAAATATTCCTATAGCAAACTATATAGTTCTCCGAAGAATGAAAATAATTTTGTATGTGTGTTATATGGATTTTTAATTTTATGTAAAACTAAAACTTCAGCTTTAAAACTATATATCAAAAAAAGTTTCTCATAATTAACTAGATAAATAAAGATAGTTGATAAGGGTGATGATATAAATTATAAATATGTAAACTTAATGCAAATTTAATGTAGTTCACTAAGTAACTTAGGAACCTCGCAATATGATATTTTATATAAGAATATTTTAGACACCTTATTCATTTCGTAAAAATTCCGTTAGTTAGGAAAATTATTTGAATAGTTAAAACAAAACAAAAAATATATGTAAAATTTAAAATATTACATTTCAAATCTGTAATGCACAAGTTTATTTGAATTCACAAGATCTAAGAGGTACTATGACATAAAAATATCATTATATATTAAAATATAAAAAGTTCAGCTATATTTAATAATTAATTGCACTAAATGTTGAATAATCTGAATTTAATTTCTAATCTTACATTATTTTCGTTCTATTTACTATAGAGTTATTTAAGCTTCTTAAAAATGTTTATAGGTAAACAGTTTAATTGCTGCTACATTAATAGTTTCCTCTGAATGAATTTTTAATTTAATTTTTACATTTTACTTGTTATTTATTATTTTACACAAAAATAAACTTATATTATTAGTATGAATATTAATATTAATATTTCTAAAGATTAAATATGTATTTAGTATTTTTTGATTGTATATGCATATAGATAATTGTTTGTAAATCTCTAGTATGTACTTATTAAAAACACTTTTAATAACATTAATAAAGCTAGTGATTGAATATCAATTATGATAAAATATGGAATAATTTTTACATTACAAAAATAATTAATAACTTCAAAGTTCCAATTTGTCGTTGCTACAAATATAATATTTCATTTCTGCATAATGGTAGAAGCAGCTACTTATAGGTTATTATATTATATAGTGAATCATATGATCACATATAAAATGGTATAATGCAATACATTGCCAGGGAAGCTCATCGTTATTATATAGAAATAGAAGGTTTATCTTTATCGCTCAAAACTGATTTAGATCAGATCAAACGTTTGATTTTTTTATAATGGAGAGTCGCAAAAAGCGCTTTTAAGATATCCTAGTCTTTCTATGTTGTATACTACACCCACAATCGCTTAATGGTGAACTTGTTAGTTTCAGAGTAAGATAAGCTCTCAAGTTGTTGTGAGTGCCATCTGGCTTCTGTATTTACCTATAACCTATACTCTCGATACCATTTTATAAACAATCAATTTGAAATTTGTATAACTCTTTTCTGAAAAAAGAAGTGTTTCGTTATAATGAGTACTAATAATTATTTTCATATAATAATAGTTGTTCACTACCGAAATTGTTGGTAAAAAGTTAGTTACTTTTGGTATATATTTGGAGACTAAAATGAAATGTGTTATTATTAGCTAATTACATATATGAGTTAGGCGTGTCTGCAGAAAGGTTTAAATATTAATCATGTAGCGCATAAGATTTTCAGTAATAAAATCAGTATCTCTAATGATACAGGATAGGTAGTTCTATTTATAGACCCATAGAAGTTTATTTTAAGTCGTAAAAATCCTGATCATCCCATGTTTCCTGTTAGTCTGGTTATTTTATTTTGTATAAACTACACCATATATATATTCATAAAATAATAAACATTATTTATAAGTGTACATCTCATTGAAAACAAAAGCCACTCCCAAGAGCTGTAGTGCCACTTATAGAATAATATAATATAATAATAATACGTAGCTACAATATATAGTCATACTATTAATTTCTGATTATCTCTAAAAAATGTCATTCTTTTAAAGCTATTTAATGATTGTATTTTACTCTGCATATATTATGCTTTTTTGGTGTTTTGACAGTTATAAGTATAATAAATTAATCGATCAAAATAAATGTAGAATTAGCTATTAGAAAAATATATATTTAGCAGAAAACAAAGTGAAATTTAGAACATAAGCGTATTCGAAATAAGGTTGATAGTTAGTTGTTATTTTTAAATTAAAGAATAATGTTTATTCTCGAGTAAAACATTAGCAAATACTATAGGTGAAAAAATGATATCAACTTTTTGATTGCACGCATTTAAAAAAATTGAATGAATAATTTGTTATAATTCAGTTTACCGTCTCATAATTTTTTAACTGAAACAGGTATAATAAATTTTCTTTTGATAAGAAAGTTAGTTTACAGTAGCCAATTAATATTTCAATATTACATAGAAATTTATGTAGATTTTTATATATATAATTAATTTTAAGATAACTTTAGGTTAATTTTATATAAATTAAAAATATACATATATATACAATGTAAATATTACAACTATTTAAAGATTTTTTGCACATTTCTAATTTTAAATGAATTGTTTTCTTCAATATGCTTTATACATCAAAAGCATTCATATCTAATTACAGAATATGAAAGAATTATAAGTACTTTAACCAATTAACTAACATTTTATACTTAAAAAACACAGAGATGTATATATTCAGTTTTGTAATGTTTCTTTATTATCGTTATCATAAATTTGTTGAAATTGACTATACATAAGTTTTAGGTATATGTAAAAGTATCTTATTATTACTTTAGAATTAAAAATCTTACGGATATATTATTACTGACTAAAGTAACTTAAAGGTTATTTCTAAGGCATGAAAATTAGAAATTAAACAGAATAAGTCTGTAATTATTTAATAATGAATTTAAAAGTTTGTTTTCATTCCAAAATTTAAAGTATGTATTCTTTTAATCAATTAATATATGAAAAATAAAAAGGCAAGTGATTGTATTAGAAAATAGACTGTTTGTAAATTAAATACAAATAATAAATTTTTCATAGAATAAGCTAAATTTCTATTTCAAATTATTTTTTTAAATTGCTTCCAACTATGAATATTGTATATATGAGTACTTATTATATAGTTCTCAGATATTTTGATTAGATAAAAGTAATTTCTTTTCCTGGTTAAGGTCTGTTTATTTCTGTAATTTGAAAGAACTCTGTGTACATTTTTCTTATAGGTTGGTTTTTATATTTATTCCAAAAGTGTAAGGCAGCTTTCTGTATATGACCAACTTTAGAAAGGTCGCCTTACAATTTAAACAGGGATAATAGATAAATAACCGAATGATATAGTACTTCACAATGTGTACTTAATACTGTTTACGAAACCTTTGAAGATTTATTTGTACTATATAGCGAATTATCTTTTCATTATAAATTATTTTATTATCTGGATGGCGGACCAAGCGTTTTAATCTAAACTAAATATTTTGGTATTTATTAAAAAAATAAAATCGATGAAGTTTTTACAAAAATGAGATAAAACAGATTTCTATACAAATATAGACACAATCAAAATTTTCAAAAGAAATAAATTGAAAAATAATAATTTAAATCATTTAAATTATTTATATACTGTAAACTTAAATTGTAGAGACACAGAGTTCCAGCAGGATTCAAAAAGTTTCTAAAATGTTTTCTAAAAGTTTTTTGCGTCAAATATAATTATTTTATTGTCAATAAATTTAGAATATTGAAACTAAACTTAATGTAAGAAATGTATAAAATGCGTTTAGAGTGATATATATATATATATATATAATTGTATTATTTTAGTTATACATCAATTAAAAAGCATACATTTTATATCCAAATAAAAAAAAGTGTATTTGCTATATTATGTAACATTATGCTTCATAGATTTATACTTGGTATTTCTCAGATGAATTTAAAAGCATTTCCATTTCCATTGTCCAATTCATCAATATTTCACATTTTATAAATGCTTGCATAATTTATCTTGATTCACAAGGATTATATAGTAAACTCTTATTTTTGCCTAAAGTTTGACGAAAAGGAATACTAGCTTTTTTAATTGGTGTCATGCGAATATATATGTATGTAGCTTGCTTCTGGAAAGAGATTATGTTTCTGTTCAATTAATTCACGGCACTTGTATTGTTATAAAGACCGTATCTTACACCCCGGCCCCACTGTTGTACGGAAACGAAAAGTCATATTATTTCAAATTATAGGTATTTTTCGCATTGAACCAGTGTTGAAGCATTTTAATGTATAACCCCCTATTAATATATTTTGTTGACGACAAAACTATCTCTTTGTTTTCAAATATTCTTCCCTATAGCATAGTAGAACAATATCCTTCTATCACTTATATGTTCACATGTGAACATATAATGATAAAATTCTTGTCATGACACATTTCGAATAATAAATTCAATTCTCAGAGGCAGCAAAAACTTTTCTTCAGTTCTTGAAATATATTTAAAAAATCGCAACGCTTAATCATGGCTATAATGTTGAATTTTCTTTCATTAAATATCTGCCATAATATTTAAAGTGCTCTTCACTGACAGTTCTCGATTTCTTCTAAATTTTTATTTGTATTCGATGAAAATGTTTCTTTTATTGAAATAGTTATTACTATCATAGTACATGATACTTTGTTGTCAACTTTAATTAAATCGTGAACCAGTTCAACATTATCATCACCAGGGCTATCACCCAATTTTTAAATCATTTTCCTCTTTAAAACGTACTCCAGAAATAATTCCTCCTAATAATCTTTACTATTGGTTCTCTTAAAAGACAATATATCAAATTTTCAAATAATCAAGCTTCCATCCATAATTGGTAAATTTAAAGAAATTAAGAATATTTATGAATATAATTTTTTCTTTTGCATAAGCAGGGAACAAGTTCTCCATGAGTACTCTAATAAGTATTCCCTGGCATAAGTTCTTATTAGTTTTTGTTGTTTAAAACTATAATATTTAATGGAAAGAAATTAAAAATTTTGTAGCGAAATTAACAGTTATATTTTTCAAAAGTTTATCATCTCGTAAAAGAGTTACAATAAAGAAATCTGTGGCATAGTAAAATTAATATAAAAATGTGACGACATTCCGTTTTTATTGTCAATAACAAGAATTTCAGTAGACTAATATGGTACTGATATTTTATTAGACTTTAAAACTGTATATATATTTATTTGTCTAAAAAATATCAGCAATCTCAAAAAGATTTACCAATTTAATAAAATTATAACAATCTGCATAATTAGCGACTGACAACGGAAACATTGAGACATCAATATGCTATCCTAAAATTCAAAAAAATAAATATTTTACTATTATTTAATCAAAAAAAATCATTCAAAGTTTTATTAAAAAAGTAATGTTACTCGTATGTGTAGGTCCATTTGGCAACTGAATTAATGTAAAATATATTAGAAAAGTTGTATTTTTTTAAAGCCTTATTATCGGCAAAATATTCCATCATAAATACTTCGAATAACCAAACATTAAAAGGATTTATAGATTATATTATTGATAAATTTTCAACTATATATTTTTCCAAGGTATGCTTATACGGGTATAATACACATCTATGTTTATTAAAAAGTAGATAGATTATATTTTAGCTTGTATAATTTTTGTATAATTTTTTGTATATAGTTTTATATAAAATTTACAAAGTTTATTCATATATACATACATTATATATACATACTTAAATACGTTTTATACACAATATACAGTTTGGGTACAGTTTGTATAATTTTCGCACTTATATTTATTTACTAGTCGTATTCAATGTATTAGTTAAACAAGTAAATAATTATTTAAAATGTACTCACCAAATTATATAAGAATTAATGAAAATTGGTATTTAAAGAAAGGATTTTTTTTATGATTGTTATGAAATGTGTGTACTCGAAAACCCCTAATATCGAAGGTGGGGCTCAGCACAGTTAATTGTTTTGTTTATTACATGTACTGGTGTACTCCTATGAAATATTTATACATTAGTAATTAAAATACATATGGCTTTCAATAAGTCTGTTAAGCCATATCTGTCACTACATAAAGCATGTTTGCAAACACGTTAAATAATTATCCTTAAGAACTAAATTTTCACTAAATTTTCAAAAATTATAAAAACGTACTTCTTTTTAGTTAGTTTTTTCTATGACTTTGAGAAATGAAAGTTTCAAACCAGATGCGTTTCGTGCATTCGCAACTTGCACAAACTTGTTGTATCATGTTTCCTTTCCCCAATACAGGAATGCGATCAACAATCAATATATATCTTTAAATATATAGTTCTGTGACTGATTTCTCTTGGCAAAATGTATAATATAGACCACACTGTCGAGCCTAATACCATATATAACCGCATGTCACCCCGAAATGTCAATAAGCGGCCGTTACAACGTGTACTATAGGTATACTATTAGGTTATGGTTATGACAGCTGCAGTATATTTTTGGTCACTCTGTATAATGAGCTGTTTGTTCATTACTTTTAGAAATTCGGAATTTTTTTATGTGCATAATACTTGTACTAATCAACTCATTTTTATTTGGCTGTTAAATGCAAAAAATGCCTTCAAACTTAAAATAGCACGTTGAACATGTTTACGATTACCCAATTTATTTGAGTGACATTTAGCCGCATTATTTGTTTGTCATTTTTATTTTATTTATGTTGTACAAGTATATAATTACTTGTTAAATACTTCAACACGCATAGATTTAAAAATGCATTTTTTTATAGATTTACATTGTCGATTTGTTTACTATTATTTTACACTGTTGTTTTAACACCAGTTAACATTTCTCAGTTAATTAATTTAAACACAATTATATGTTTAAAACATATAGAAAATATATACCGTATATAAAATTATTTATTTATATCGACACGTTATACACCTAACATGTTAAAAAAGCTATGTATCATTGAAGTATTCAGGTTAGGCTCAAAATCGTATATATTGTATGCAATATTCAAAGTTAATGTATAATAAATATGATATATTCATATTATTATCATTTTTTCCTTGAAGGACTTCTTTATTATGACAAATTTCTGTTATATATTTCAAAAATTATTATAAATAACAAAATTTGATTTAGTATTTAAAAATTAAAATTATTTTAATAAACAAATCTTCTCTACTTTTATACACAGAGAACTATTGAGTCCGCAAATCCTAGCTGTATAATTGTACTTACTTAAGGAGGCGAAAAGTTGGGAGAAATAATTGACCTAATTAACCCTCCTTCATTGATTTGCCGTGTCCCGAAGACAACAATAAGTGATAGATCGATTTGTGTCAATTTTCTCTGCATACTTGGTTGTCGTGTATTCAATGCGGAACTCACCTATGAAAGCAGCCAAAATGAGACAATATAGTGACTGATATCCTACGACATCCCAGTAGAACAATTACTGGTAGCATCGGGCTTTTCACCTCAAAGCGGATTCCTTTGAGATCCAGCTTCAAGGCGAAAAGGTCTATAAGGAGAGGAGAAGAAAGAGAAGAGAGGAGGGGAGGGAAAGGGAGGGGATGAATATGTTTCAAGAGTTCCTGTTAGTAGTACGTGCTGCTAGAACAAATCCGACTGAAGGTACTTCATAGAGCAGTAGATATGTGTGCATAAGTGCATATAATATACTAAATAGGGTTTGCAGATTTTACTGGGTGTATTTGTTATCCTTTTGTCAATGTATATCTAATTTTATGTGTATATATAGAGTAGAAATTAGCTTACTCCCAGTAGGTGAAATCTAAAAATCTAAAGCAATTCTCTCAACTAACACAGTACTCCTTTGTGAATCAATGAATATAGAAACACGAATTTAAACGTATAACTATATAACTAAACAAATTAATTTTCATAAAACATGGAGAAAAAATATTGTTTGCTCCACCCATATCCTTTAAAAATTTGTTTATATTTTTGTTTAATAAATATTTTTCTATCATCACACGACACCGATTCATTTTTTTATGAAAATGCATGGTTTACTGGAGATGAGTGTGTGTGTGGTCTTCTACTCACTAATATAGAGTAAAAATAGACTAAAAAATCATTAAAACGATTCTATAATAATTTCAAGTATAACATCCTCCCAATAGGATTTTTAATGTATAGGTATATAATAAAATAAAAATAAAATAAACTAATATAAGTTAAACCTCATCAAAATAGAAGTATAATATATATGACTGATGAATAATTTAGTTAATTTTATAAACTATAAATATGTAAGACAGAGGCTACTGATTTATTTAAATGATACGCTTCATTTTGAATAAATCTATAAGAGAGTTGACGAAATGAAGCGAGATATCATCATTAAAAATTAAAACAACAATCTGAAGAATTGAAAGGAGAAATTTAAACTATCAGCATTAGAGGAAATATTAATATAGTCTTGGATCTAAAAAATGTCGATCTAAAATAAACAAAAAATAATAATTGAGTTTTATACAGTATGTATATTGTTTTAAAAAGATAAATTAGTATAGCTTTAAAACTTTTAGTAAATGAATTATAGATTAAATTTAAATGCTACTCTAAGGGAATAATTGATAGTAATCCGATTTATAAAAAAAGTTTACAAGTTTATATTAATAAACTGAAAAATAATTTAATTAAAAATGAAATGTAAATTGATATAAATATAAGTTACATTAACTATACATGTAAGTGCATGTGTAAACTGATTGATATGTACATAGCATATATATTGGACATTTTTATCAAATTATATTCAATTGATTTGTGTATCATTGAATATAAAGAGTTAAAAACTGTATCATTCATTTTAAAAAATAAGCTGTTCCCTAAAAAAATCCTGCAATATAGAGAAAATTAATTAATACGTATTTTGTGAAACATATCTTAATAATAATTTTGGTTATATATTTATATAAAATAAACATGAAAATAAAGAGAATTATTACAAATTACAAAATAAATTTAACACAGTTTGTACAATATAAATATAAATATAAATATAAATATAAATATAAATATAAATATAAATATAAATATAAATATAAATATAAATATAAAAATAAAAATAATATAATATATACACATACAGGATTATAACATTCTAAACGGATTTAATTTTATTACTTTATGATTAGTTACTTTTGGATAATGTTTCTCTTCCTTTATAATCATGCTTTGAACCATTTTAATGCGTACGTACTATTTGAAGACACTAAATGGATCAATTAATCATAAAATTTGATAGAGCTGTGACACGAATCAACGTCTGATGGATTATCCATTAAAATTAGATTCTTGTGTATATATCAGGAACAAATTTTTTCTTACTTTCGATAGGTTATGTATCATTTGTAAGATTCTGCTTGTGGTTCTTTAGACATAAAAGATAGTGTGAACGATCAGTGGGGACAATATCAATGAATTCCATATATCTTGTATGGCTATTTAAGAATGCATGCATCACCATGGTGGTCAGAATTACAAAATTCGTGGGATCAATAAATGTGGCTCTTTTCTGTGAACTCTATTTGGAACGGTCAACGATCTACAGGGAGTGCAGAAGAGGAAAATGGAGAAGCACTGGACACACCAGTTGCCAATGCTGATAGATGAAAGCTCTATCTATATATCTGCTCTCTCGCTTTTCTGTCTTTTCAGTCTAGGCGCGTTAGCGATCCCTCATATAAAATAAGTCGTCAGATATATCTATAAAACATCTTTACCATACATACACGTACACCTACACATACACGACTAATTTTATAAGCATTGAAGTTCGCCGTCTCCCTGTGGGTCTGCATACCTTAGAAAACTTAGTGCATCGTTCTGGTATTTCTCTCAATTGGATTTCTTTATTTTTTTCTTTATTTTGTTTGCTAACTCGTCTTCCTCGTCTTATTTTCAGTGTCCATTTACTCGATCTTGTTGACACCGACATCGGACCATGTTCTCTCTTTGGTATCGTATTCCATAAATAGCCGAGCGATGAAATTCAAATTACGTCGACGAGACATCCGCATTTTAACTCTTTTTTCAACCTAGTTCTCTATCTAATTCTATACAACTGCTATGAAAGTGGAAAGAGAAGAAGAGAGAGGGGACTTTGTATTTCTCTGGAGGGATTTTAAAATGTCCGAGCTCGAAGGCTCACCATAAAATGTGATCTCGACCGCTGAGGGTAACGATAATAGCCCTCTACTACAACTAAACACATACATATAAGATAAAGGATGCTCATTGCAAGTATATAGGGTGAAATTTTGAGACAATTTCTCTAAACTATATAACTTAAGTATAGGATGTGTACGTATGCATGTATATGACAAGATATGTTCAGATGATAAACTTTGAGATGAAAATTTATTCAACATTTTGTCCAGCGAAATGTTAACATTTTCTACTGAAATATGTAAAGTATATATAATATATGTGTGTATATACTTTAGTTTTTTAAAGTTTTCAATGCCTTGCAATAAGAGTGTTGAATCTTTTAAATAACAATTTTATATCATTTTTTCAGGTGAAAATTCAGCGCTTTATTTTATGGAATTTATAGAATACGAAAATATAATTTTCTCTTATATTAAATATCAATGAAAATAAATACTAGTGCATAAATAATTCTTTTTAAGAGGATATATTAATATGTTTCAATTATAAAGAGTTATTATAGACAATAAAAATCACCTTTTAGTTTAAAATCAATTTCGAATATAGGTATATTATTTCCTTAATTGCAAATATTTATTTCTCTGTTCATAGGATGCTTGAAAATTAACTTAGCATAAATGTACTTTTGATTTAAAAATGGTACATTATTGAACTTTCTCTTACTATTCGATACCTAATTCTATTTATATTTAATTTCAAAGAAAAATATGAGTCTATTAAATTTCGTATAACGCATGAATAATCTCGTATTCATACATTCAAACAAATGATTTATATATATGTTCAAATTGATTAAACAAAGTTGCTTATTCAATTAGGGCAGATTAGTTAAGATTAACTATGGGATAATGCACAAATGGATCTTGTCAGCTGAGATTAGAAACAGATTAGAGCTGCTTGCACTTATTATGGTCGCTGTATAATATGTTCAACACATGCTCTAGTATTCAAGATTTCGATATTTACCATATTTACATTATTTATGACCCTTTAGTATGAAACATGTGTATACTTCATATGTATTCATTACACATTATATGTATATTACATGAACTTGGTAAAATAAAGTGCATATTAGTGTAATTTGTGTATTAAACCTAGGTAATTTTTGCTTTAGATGTTCTACATATGTCATGTCTTATATAATGTACTGACTGTGTTAATATTTGGTAGTTGTGAAGTATAAAATTACGTTATAATATTATAATACTTTGTTGCATTCTTTTAAATTAATTTAATTAATTAATTTTACTTATTAACAAACTTTTAATATTAATTAATATATAACTCCTCCAAATCTTCAATCCATGAACTCTATCCACAATATTCTTGCTATGCTATTGCGAAAATTATTAAAAAATCAAATCGATCCGACATTCAAAATCGAAACATTAAAATGTTGACTCGTATAATAAAAAATTAATAGAAAAAATAGACCTGAGTGGACACGTGGCTAGGCGACCTGGTTCGAATTGGCGTGTAACCAAAACAACTGAAGAAAATATCAAATAGTGAAAAATTCATGTGAAAAAAAGGGAGGCTCTACCCGCCGAACCTCTGCAACTTTACAGATTCCACATATAATAGTGCGGCGAATTCTAAAAAAGGGAAAATTTGAAGCCCTATCATCGAACCCGATAAGAAAAAATTACGGAGGAACATAAGCATAGACGGATTCTTTTTTTGTAGTTAAATAATTTAGGCCATAATCCGGTAAAGAGGACACAGACATACACAGTTAATCAACATTAATTTTAGTAAGAAGTTCAGATTAAACAATTTATAAAATTCCAAGAATGATGTTATATGGTCCAGATCTCGAGCCGAGGCAGATGCTGGAGGTTGTATGGTTTTCAGACAGCTATATGCTTTGGGGTGGAGTGTTTAATTAATTAAAAGTGTTTTCCTGCTGCGCGACGTCTTTATCAATCGCACGAAGGAAATTGGCAAAATAACGGCCCCTTCATCCATCGGACTCGTGTTGCTCTAGAGGCTGTTGTAGACACTGGTTGCAACGAATTCCTGTTGACAAACAAGCTTCCAAATGTGACGACATTTGGCTTATAGAAAATGTATGGGGGATGTTACATACCCAGCTTCATGTTTAGAACATGACTTCGAAAATCGGGCCCAATTAAAGAGGAGATACGACAATTTTGGTGATCTGTGACAATTCGACAATGTCGGAAATTAATATCATCCATTTACAAACGTTGTCGTGCTATTATTCGCAAAAATGGCAACCGGTTACGCAATGATGATTACCAATAGACTATAAATTACAGTGATTATAATCAGATGTTGTTATACATAAATGTTATTGCTTTGTTAACAGTACAACTATTATTAATAGTACACTATTATTCGATATAGTGAAATATACAAGAAATAAATATAATTATTTTTGGTACCTTTTTGATGGCTCACATTGTACAACCCCTCCATTTTAAACTTATCGTTTCAATTAGTCTCATTCAATTATTATACTTCCTGTCGTATCTAATTTTTTAATATAAAGTTATAAATTAGCTATATAATATAAGTTGTTATTATTCATTGTTTACACAAATTCTTCAAATATAAGGAAGTAAAAGTAACATTTAATTGATAGACAATTGATAAATGTTTGAGTTCTTTTTCACCAGTGATCATACGGTCCAGATCTACAGGTACTAGACATTTTGGCATATGAAAATTTCCCTCCCTTCTTTTTTTAATTTTGTTAGCGAAATGATCTCATTTTGTAATTTACTACGTACGCCCATAAATATCATGCATTTATATTAATTGACACAATGTTATTGTGCAAGTTTCAATAAAAAAATGTAATGGTAACAAGCATTTATATTTTCAAAAGAAACATTGATTGTAAAATCCTTTGTGTTAATCACATGCATAATCACCATATTTAATAATATTTACATATTATATAATATGTAATAATTTCAATTATTTATGTTTTATACAGAATATATATATATACTTTTACGAGTCGAAATAAAAATACTACATACCTAACAAAATAGAGATATTTAGTTGTTTATATATAAATTTATAATTTGATTTTCCGCCAAATACTGTATAGCATGTAATTATATAATAATGCCTATATTAAGTGCGTTTGTTTTCATTGAATTTCTGCCAACAGTTCTATAACAATAATACCAGTAAAACCTATCTATTTGCGATATACGTATATATTATATATTTAGGTTGACATTACGAAATTTTCTAGACTTGTGAAATGTGCAGCTTATCGGAAGAGAAGTTCCCATGAATATTTCATTATACAGTTAGTCCAGTTCAGCGTTTGTTCATGTCACGGCTGGTTTGTGTACAAACTAAATATACTTTACTTCAGCTTCCCCTTCCCTCCCCTTCCCATCTCCTCTCCTCTAACTATTTTAACCTAGGTCACTTACTTACCGCGTCATACATAATAACTTTGAAGGGAGATTTACGGAGAGTCAATGTAGTATAGTAAATTGAGTTGTCGTCTGTCATTAGACGCGCGAACTCGTTACTCAGGGAAACCATCACATCCTATGCTTGATGTAGGCCGTCGACATTCTCTCTTTTGGCACTGAGGTTACGTTAACGTGGAAAGCAACATTTTTTCCTATTTTATATTGCTTTTAAATTGGGTATCTATCAAATTAACAAGAAAATGTCATAAAATGAAGGCAAATTTAAATAATTTACTTTTATTATTAATTACATTTAATTATTTTAAAAAATACACAAATAATACAAATATTTTATTATTACATATGAGCAAATAATTTTTTTTATATATTCGTTAAGATTTACTATAATTTGCTTTTCAGGTTTATTTTTTAACCAAACTACTATATTAATTATAGTATGAAGATAATTATTTATTATATCATGAGGATAAATAAAAGCTTACACAATTATAATAGAAATTTCTTAATTTATTCTCAATTATGAAATCTTGAATAAAGCAAGAAAAACATTTAATTTGGGGAGCTTTTTGTGGAAGATAATATCTTAGCAGAGTAAATATATTCATATTAACAATATTTCTGTAGAAAATTAACATACTCATAAGAAAGTATCTTTAATATATGCAAAAGTTGAGTATATAAATATAAAGAGTGTTATAATTTGCAATTTTTTTAAAGGAAATAAAATATTCTTCAAGATTAAGACATTTGTACTACCCCAATAATTCTGAAAACACACCTGTTAATATGTTAGAAAACTGTAAATTTCTAACTAAGAAAGTTATAAAGTGTTCAACATAATAATAAATTACAAATATAGACAATATTTAACATTGTACTATTTACAATAAGTCAATTATTTTTATATACAATTCTTAAAAAACAAATTAGGTTTTATTGATTCCAATCCATATTGAAGTTTTGAGGAACTGTAGTAATTATTTTTCTATATAAATATTCCCTATGAAAGTTTATGAAACAAATATAATATTGATTACAACAGCAAAGGGAAAAATCGAGGAAAGTAGAAATGCTCTTGATATAAGATTTAATTACTAAATGTATAGCTAATAATATGGTATGTAACACTTTTATGTGAAATATTTATTGAAGTATTTAATCGTAATACACTTTTTTGTAACATTAGTGCTTATTTATAACATTTATTTTATAGCTACATTACAAAATATAATAGTCAAAAATCACTGACATCTAAACTTTGAGCAACTCAATGTTTTACAAAAGTTATAAACCTAACTATATTTTCAACAAAATGTTATTGTTGAAATTTTGAATCATAGATATATTTTAGATATATTTATGATTCATATATATATAATTTAAATATATTGTGAGATAAAGGACAGCATCTTTGGAGAACACTTAGCGGTATTTTAAGTGTTCACTAATTTTCTCACTGATATTTTTTAATTATTTTTTGAACCTCAATATTTTAAACTAAAAACATAATTGTATATATTATAAGAGTTATCAGAGGACTATTCTTTATTTATTGTACCTATATATCTACTAATATTATTATACTACTATATACCAGGGGCGGATTTAGGGAGGGGGGTTGGGGTTCCAATATATTTAGAACGCCAAAGAAGTGGCTAATTTTAGTTCAAAGAAAAAAATACGCTTTCCAAAAAGGGTATTTATCACAGTATTATTATTTGGCAATTATTGTTTTATTTTAAGAGCCCTTTTCAGAAAGGTCATTTATCACAGTATTATTATTTAGAAATTATTATTTTATTTTAAGATCTCTTTTTAAAATTTTGAACCACCCCCCTTTGAAATTACTAGATCCGCCCCTGATATACCTACCTATACATATTTACTTTACCTTAGTCTCAAAAGAAATGAAGATTATAACACTAAATATAATTTCTTTATATATGTATATATTTACCTTTTGAATAGTATGCTTTTAATTTCTGGACGTATGAAGAATATATTATGTTAAACAAAATTATTTCGCATTATAATATATTATGTTGGTAAAGAGTTGTTAATTTTAAAAATAAATTACAACAAAATGCATACAAATGAAAAATGCAAGTGCGTTAACTCGAAATTAATAATTCCTTATAAAACGTAAATAAAATGTAAATTATTCAATTTATGATTTTACATAATGATAAATTAAAATAAATTGTTAAGATGACGAGTGTATTACTTCGCTTAGTAGTATATATTATGATATATGTAAATTATAAAATATTGACATTATGTTATGGAGATTTAGTTAGTTGTTTTTGGAGAGACTATATAAGTTTTCTCAATATATAAATAATGTATACAATAAATTTCACAGAAATTAAGTTGCAATAACTATTGACAAATTTTCTATATAAGATTGATATATTAATGTAAAAAATATACATAATGATCATGAACGTAACTAGGATTTTTTTCTGGCGAGGCAGAATATCGAAAGGGCGCTGTATCGATGACGTGGTGTGTAATGTTATATGACAAATTGTTTAAAAAAATTGGTAATTTATTAGTTAAACAACTATAACACAACACTATTCTCTGTACAAAAATGGTCACCTTCTGCAAAACATATCTTAATCATAAATCCAGATTGGCTAATAAAATTGCTATTGATTTTATTGCTCTCAAAGCAAGGTGACAGATGATCACCATCAAAGCATCATTATACATGTTTCTTATAGAGAATGGACGCCTAATACAATTACAAACTATTGTACTATTGTTATAGATTATGTAGTTATGATAACAAGTTTCACTTTTTATTATTATTATAAAACAATATTATATACTATAGGCTATACCGGAATAAAGTGCGTTTTTTAATAATTGATTTCATAGATTATAAATTGTACAGTATTTAATTTAGATATTAACCATAGAGTTAATTTCAAATAAATTTCAAATATATTTCAAATATA
>JAYRBW010065731.1:0-28709 GCA_036023295.1 Invenusta paracnida | reverse complement strand
TTAGCAGAAAGATTAGTACAGCTTATTTCCTTGTTAAGCGAAAACCCTCTCTCAACAGTAGCTTGGCCGTGAGAGAGCACTAAAACCTTTCTGACCACGTCCCACAACTCCTTCTTTCCAGGGTTGTCGATTAGACGATCAGACAGAAAAGCATCCAGCCTAGTTTGTACTTGTACAAAATCTTCAAATGCGTGTTTGTCAGACAGGCTTGTCCTGACCTCTTTCCGAAATTCGAGAAACTGCCTTTGCACAATATCGCAATTGTCGTCTTCCACCCACTTTGCCTCGTTTATGGGTCGCAGCACAGAAGTGATTTGATCGCTGGCATTCTTCTCTGAATCTAATAGGATGGAAGATGGAGTCAGGCATGCAAGGTTACGGCAGAGGCTATAGCAGAGAGGAGATTTATCTTTGATTTTATTGACAACAGCAACAAGAAATGCTCTCGTCTCCATCCGCAGAGTCAACACTTGGCATTCAGATATGAGCTGCTTTGCCTTGAGAGATGCGATTTTTTTAGAAGCAGAAAAGCCAAGGTCGATCATCACTCATATAAATAATAAACTAAATGACCCAATAGCTTTCTGACACAGATATGAGTGCATAGTTCTGCTACATGAAAAATATATAAAAAATAAACTAAAGGACTCAATAGGTTTTTGACACAGATATGAGTGCATAGTGAAGACAAATGCTCTAATAAGTTTAAACACAAAATTGATTTGATACATGTTGAAGCAATATTGGCAGGGCAGGCATGATTCCTTAAACAAATCTGGGTCAACAGAAAAAAGTCGACTTTACAATCTATGCATAGAATAAATAATGTAATATTAAACACGTCACAAAACTTGAAAACAGTTAAATAAAAAAGTGCAAACTTGAAATTTGATGTTGAAAATGATGAAATATAAGCAGTAGTAAAAAATCTTATATTTCTTTTTTTTAAATAGTGCCATTCAATAAATATATTTCCTTGAAAATGCTGAAATTCAAGGCTTTTCAAGGCGAGCCTCGAAATTCAAGGCTTTTCAAGGCGTGTGCGAACCCTGTATAATATATAATAATATATATATTATAGTATCTGGGATTGCGAGATAATGCAAACTTAAAAAAAAAATATTGTTATTTTATATGATAATAAATTATTTAATAAGTAATTTTCTTTCAAAATTTTTTTGCTCCCCTGAGCGGACCAAATTTCGTCTGTGGAGGGGTTCGACCGAACCCTTCGAAACCCCTCTGGCTACGCCCATGACTATAAAATAGATACTAATCTTCCCCATAGCTTCATGCTATTTAAAATTTAAATGAATTTTAAAATTCAAATTTCTGTAGAATCTGCATAATTAATGCTCACACTACTGGTTAGCTGCCGATATACAACACACAGTCATATAAAGTAATTTAACTCGAGACAACTAAACTAGTGTTTATTTCTTGTAGCATATAAGCTTATTATTATTATTATTATTGCTGCATTAAAACGTATTTCAGTTTTATATAATATAGTACACCTACACCTCAGAAATATGAAGGTAACTTTGCAATATTTAATATTTATATATGTACAAAATAAATTACGCTCAAGCAAAGTTAACTATTTTATATACCTACTATATTATTTAAAAAATATTATATAGGATAATAAAATATTATTAATAATATATATCTATACATAGAAGTTATCGGTGTATTTATGGTAGTACTAGCCGGAAAATATTACGCTTTAATGCATTAAATTTAGCTAATTATTGATTTTACGCATGTGGTAGGTATATAGTTTGCATTATGGATAACTGTTTTTAATTTTGTAAGTATTTATATACATCATAAACAAGGCTTTAATTTAAGATGCCACAATACATAAATATTAACTTTCAGTTAACATTATAATCTCTAAATGCTCTATATAATAATTGTGTGAACATTTAATTTTGCTTGGACGCATTTGATATGGCTTTGTCAACGTTTGGTATGACGAAATACACGATTTTAAAATTCAAATCTCAGCCATCTCTATTTGATCTGACGTCGACGCATTTGTTCCGTCGCTCGTCTCTATTTGATAGGGAAAACCTATTTAACTATGTGGCATGAGGACGCGTGTCCTTATATTATCTTTAACCAGTTATCTGACAGCAGTATTAGTGGATTAGCTGATGTTTTTTCTATTTCGTTTGAAGTCTAAAGTTATTTTCAAAAAGTAATGTTGATACAAATTAATAACTGCGTTATACTTTAAATTTAGATAAAAAAGCACAAATGACAATAAATAATCACAATTAGTGTTACCTATTATTTATTAATAGTGAGAAAAATGTTTGTTTATTTTTTAAATTACATGATTTTTTAATGTACATAACATATCTAATAATTTTGATAAACCAAGCTAAAGTAATATTAGTTACAAAAAATAACGTATACATCTGAGGAATAGATATTGAGTTATATGAAGGTGCAAAAATATTCTACCAAAACTCATTTATAATCTTCTTATTATATTGGTTTGAAATGGATGAAATTACAAAAAATAAAAATTTAGTAAAAAATGGCTGACAATGAAGTTTTTTCTTCCATTAAAAACAAAAACAAACAAAACAATATGCTCATGCTTTATTTAATATGATAAACCATTTAATAAATAAAATTATTTAATAGAAGTAAAAAAAAATCTTTACTGTAAAGATCAAAATTAAATTAATCAGACATATTCGTAAATAGTTACTTTCAATCCAGTTTTAAAAATATGTGTATAATATTATAGTTTAATATGGAGTAGATAAGCTGTCAGAATCTAACAATGCGTAGCACGGTGCTTATCTACGATATAGACAGTAATGTCTTATTTATACAATGTCAAATTTAGCGGAGAAAATTTATTTATCAAATATATAAATATTTCTTAAAATATTTTTGTTATTTTGAATGATAAATATGTAAAATCCTTTGGTAGAATAAATCCTCAGATTTTATTCAGAATAATCGATAGAAATCCAGGGAATAGTTGGATAAATTTGCTTTTAATTTTGTTATAAAAGCTGAAACACACAAGTCTTACAATAGTTTAATCTCAATCATATGATATTGTATTATAATGTATAAAAATGAAACGATACCAAATGAAGTGCTAAAACTGTAAATCCGGCTTACAATGTATAAATAAATTTAATACATATATAGCAAATCCTTTTTACCTTATGCTATTAATATTATTAATACGAAGGAATTAGAAGGAAACAGCATAGTTGGAACAACATTCTATTGGATAGCACACAGAACGTTTGAGTGTAATTTTCATTGTTAGAGAGATGTATACCCTTATTTTGAAAGTCTTGTATTGTTTTAATATAGTTCCGGATTCTGATTCTTTTAATTACAGGTGGAAACATCAAACGACAATTGAGCAGAAAAAAGGAAGTTGAAATCGAATTTCATAGCATCACATAACAAATGACCGTCTGTGGTCTATATAAAATGTGACTGTGTGCTGGTAAACTCCGTGGTAAAGAACCTTGAAGCAATAAGCAATCAGCCCCCTTGACATTTTTGTCTTAAAAGCAGGTAAAAGAACAAATAAGAGCAACGGTGAATATGTCTTGAGGCTAGAGAAATGCCGAATAAATAAGTAATATTTCTTAAACCTAATAGACACACAAATTTTTAGTCAGAAGCAAATATTATAAGACATAGATGTTCAATTCTTTTGTCGGGATGGCTATATGAGGCAGGAGATATTATAAAGCTTTCAGCTTCTATACTCAGACTGATTTCGTTTGTGTTACTGACGCGGAAGAGATGCTCCTTAGCAAAGAAAATGATAAATCTGGAAGTTATCAATAGTATATTGTAATATAACCACCGGTAAATATCATGTACTATAGTAGAGTCAACATTATAAAATAGTCAGCACTGTTCTTTTTGATCTTGTTTTGTGTACGATAAAAATGAAGTCTTAAAAACTACAATATCTGCAATATCGTATAGCTGCTGACTATTTTATAATGTTGACTGATGTTAATGTGACTGATGTTATAATGTTAATCTGATAAAGGCTTCTTCTATTCGAGAGAATCTAATACCAAAATCGATTTTTTAAAATAATTTCCTTTAATACGATATAGATAAATATGACAATTTGCATCAATAGTTTTCTAAAATTAGTTTTAAATTGTAATTGTATAATTATAGAACACATGTTTTATATATTTTTTTTTTAAGGTTTTAATTTGAATGTATCCTATATTATTATTTATAAATTAGCAATAAAACTATTTTGACGGTTTACTAACGAACTATACCCGAAATTACAATATTAATATAACAAATACACCAGTAAAACACCTTTGTATACTTAGATGTTATATACAAAACGGATTTTAATATTCATGTTACAATAGATATGTTAGATTAGTTTGAAGACTCTAAAACTATATATTATATAGAAATAACATGCAATATAAACATAGCAAGTGAAAGGACGCGTGGCTCATAAAAAATAGTATATTGAACAGAAAGTATGCCTCATAAGGCATTGATATTATAATATTGTGGATGTGATTTTATCGGTAATAAAACTCAGAAATGTCTCGATATATAAGTTAATTCTACTAATTTATTGAGAGAACCATACAAATGAATACATTAAAAACACGATAAGCTAAATTGGTACCCGATAAAATATGTGTAATCAATTGTTATACTCTTATAATTCAGTGTTATTCATGAATTGACATGATTGTGATACATTTCAAATTAATTAAACTCTTAATTATTTATTTATATATTGCATTTAATTTATACCCTATCCCTAACAAAATAGCGGAACATGCAGAGACAGCCATAATAAATACTTTTCCTGGTTAGTCAAAAAGTTTATGTTTTCACGTCGTTAAAATGAAATACTAATAGAAAAGTTCATTCTACAATTGTATCGAAAACATATAGAGCAACATATTATTAACTTAAATTAAGTGTTATAGTCTATTTTCTATTAAGAAAATATATAAAGATGTCGAAGGAAATAAAGGTAAATTACTATCGCACTTTCCCTTTGTAATTTTATTTAGATAGTAAAATGTATTCTAATATATTTTCAAACTATTTCTCTTGCTTTATGCTCTAAAAAGCAATGGCGATACAATTATAAAATGTATTTTTAATATAATTGGCTGCAATGAGATACGCACGGTATATAACATTTGGCGACTGTTTGTTCTAAGACAGAATTCTATGTTTGAATTTTAATAAATATTAGCAAATTGTTAATTTTTATATCAGACATCATAACTCAACACATTAAAATAAAGAAATTGTCTAGAAATTATACAAAAGCGAAGGCACTTTCATCATCATCGAGCGACTAGTTATTGATTCCCCAGAAGAAAATATGTCGGAAATAAAAAGTTATGAAACCTACGGGTCAACACAACTTTTATTAGACTTAGGTACAGAGCCTTTCATAGAATATAATGTTAATTGAAACAAACATACAATTGGTGTTTCTATACGTTTTGTATATATTAATTCAATGATTCAATTAATGTTAACATCAAAGCGATATCACAAAATACAGTATTAACATCCTCTATACAAAATGTTGCTATATGATGACAAATTTCATAATATTTACTCCTCTGCCATAATGCCACTGTCTCAAATTTAGAATAATAATATACATGATACAAAAAGCGAACTATTTCAGTAAGGATATTGTGTTGTATTGGACTATATATTTTCATGAATTTTGTATAGCATTTTCTTTTTTTATTATTCCTTGATGCCTTTTAACTAGCAGTATAATAATATTAAATATGTAATTAAATTGTATTAATATAATAACTTATCGTATTAATTATATTCACTGAATTATATGTATTATACTACAAGATGATTGCGATCCTATGCATAGATTTTATTCATACAATACAGTTAGTTTGTTGATATAATTACAGCTTAAACAAATGCCAAAATAAATGAAACTAATAATAAAGTCTCATAGACCCGTAATAAAAGAAGAAATCGTCTAGTACAATAGAAAATGCATGAAAATATAATCCAAATTAATAATATGTATAATGTGTAATAATCTCACAACCACATTTATTTGAAGTTAGTAATAAGATTTATGGTAATTATATTTTGTTAATATTAAAACATTATTTGCTAGCTTATTTAAATATTAAATTTTCCCTTTAGTTTTTTACAGCTTTAGTTTCAATTGAAAGCCAACAAAATATTATTGCAGTACTAAATACATATTTACTTCTATTTAAAACCAACTATCTTTTATAATTACTGCATCAAGTAAGCATAATACATTTAGTGATAAAAGATAATATATTTAAAGATATTCATTATCATATACGAGGGTCATATTCAGTTTAAAATGAAGTTTTGGACACACTTTTTAAATTTTTTATTACATACCTATTATCTAAACACGTTTGGGTTCTAAATTAAAAATAAATAAATTATTTTTTTCAAAAATAAAACTGCAAATATTTTGTATTTACCATTAAAAACATTATTTATGTTATTTAAATTAGAGGTTAAAATGTATACACTTATTAATTTTAAATAAAAAATAAATGAACTAACCAGATTTTAATGTAAAATACAATAACATTTTTAAATAAAACCCAGAGAAATGTGCGCGACAACATAATATAATATAAAAAAATGATATGCATGATATGGCACTATATTTAGCAACTAATGTTTTAACCTTGAACCAAAAGGTCACTTTACAATAGCGATTAGACTAGATTGGATCAATCTTAGATACTTTCTGAATAATGATTGACAGAAGAAATATTCTCGGGCGTGGTCTCAGGTCTACCGCGCGATCAATCTAAACGAGACTAGATTGATCCAGTCGCGATTACAGACTCAAAATAATTGAAATTTAGAAGATAATATTTAAAATTTAATGTGTAATTATAGTTTATATTTAGGCAGCAGTTTAATTATATTTCATTTTTTAGAAAGCTCATCATCACCTGTTAATATCCGAAAAAAATAATTCATTAAATATATGGAAAATGTTTGTAAAGAAAATAAAGAAATGTATTTCACAAAATATGCTATTTTTAACAATATTAACTAATTATAAATATAATTAGTTAAAACACATACTTAAAAAAAGTTATAAATAGTGAAAGTACATCTTTAAATCTTTAATTTTAAATAAATATTACGTATTTAATAAACGAGTGAGAAAAATTTTAATAAAAAGAAATAGAAACTTATCGAAAATACCTGCGGAACACACAATCCAGGTCTAATCGCATACTAAAGTAATCTCGATTGAAAAACGATTGATAACAAGTGGTTAAAAAATAACTACATCATAAGTTGATAAAACAACAGTCAAAATCTACTCATTTAACCAGAAGGGTAAAATAAAAATAAAAAGAGAAAAACAAAAATAGAGAAAGAAAGGGTAACTATACAACAAGATGACTAACAAACAAAGGTAGCACCAAAGGTAGAAGAATTGCTGCTTCTGGACAGAAGAGTAAAACACATCCTAGAGTAATTTACACTGCAGCAAAACAAAACCAAATACCTATGGTGGAGGAGAATGCTAGAAATCAACCAAGCTATACTTGTACATAATAGCGCAGGCCTAGGAAATAAGCAGTTTTTTAAGTTATGCCTGTGGTTGTTATATGTTAAATGAAATCAAAATCCAGGACGCAAAACTAAAACTGACCAAAATAAAAGATGACAATACAGAGATGCAGTAGTAAAATAATAATAAGGTGCGGGACTTTATTAGGACCCTCAGCGGTGTGTTTAACCGGTTTAATAGCGTGCTACCGTCACGCGCGCGTGTGAAATTGAACTTAAGTGTGAAATTGTGACCAGCTCTATCTATTAATATCTTTTATATCCATCTCTTCATTCAGACTGATGCAACTTGTGTCTTTTGCTCATGCCATTCAAACTGAAGACTCTCAAACCCTTGGTCTACCCCATTTCCCAGTTGACCAATTGGATCAGATATTCAAAATATTGGTGCGTTTTGCGAGCTAAATTCAGCTATGAATACAGTAGTTTTTGGTATCTTGTGATGTTGGCTACCGTTATATTATTGCCTATATTACTCGAAACTACTATTATAATGTGAAAAATTTCATTTAATGTAATGAATTCGATATAATCGTAGTACGTATTGGATTTTTTTTCTGAACTGTTTATCATTAATTTAATAATTCAAGAAACTGTTGAAACGTATAGTCTGGGAACGGGCATACATTATTTATTATAGAACAGGTCAAAATTACTGAATATAATAATGAGCTTGTATTTATGCTAATATCTTATTATTTCGTGAGTACACCAGTGTTGAGTGGGGCTCTCTTTGTTTGCCTCTTGTTTTAGAATGCCTGCCCAGACCTTCCCAATAGTATGCTCCTAAGTCGTGTCTATCCACACCGCCATCTAATGAATAAGGACTCTATGGACATGGTGGAAGATTTGATGAAGGTAGGTGGGTTGTAATGGTGCATTGTTGTTCCATCATGTTGTTTCTAATTAACTTTTCTTATTAATATGAATTGCATCGGTTTATTTATATGATGTACATATGGATGGTGTTTCATTATGTATGAAATTATTTTATTAGCTTATTGTAACTAAATTTCTATGGTTTCATGACTCTTATTTAATTAACAAAGTGTTGTAATAAGTTTTTATAAGAAAACAACAACCATGAGAACATTTAAGGAATAGTTTCTAGTTAATACGTTATCTCACTTTGTGTAATTTTGTCTTCATATTGTTTAATTTAATAATTAAAACGCTCCATTGATCCATTGAATTCTCATTCAAAATGGATATAATATTATAATATATTTTTAATATTCGTATTAGTTATTAATACTGGATTTCTGGCTAAAACTAAACAGTCTCATCAATGTTCACATGCTTAACATTCATCAGAACAGGAATACTTTTTTGTAGGATCAACATTTTTAAGGGATAACAACCTTTTATAATCTATTATTAACAAAAAAACTCATAAAAACACTTATTCTTATCCTTGAAACTTTCAGAAATTCGATATTTTCGACTCTCCCAATGAACAAATCTCTGTGAAATCTTTAATTCTTACTTCCTCTACAGAAGCTGGGGAGTCTGCAACAGCTGTCATATCTAGTGATTGCAATGAATATAGTATACCGGTATGTGAATACACCGATTCATTATTTGCAATTGAACCAGTAGGCGCGTCTCTCTACTGTGCATTTATTTTTTAAATAAAGCATTTTTATTATTTTTTCTGAATAATTATTTGAAATTTATTTCCATCCTTGTTTTTAGACATTATTAATTTTCAAATAAATTAAGTAGTCACCTTAAGAATTGCTGGACAAAGTTAATGCTAGATTTTAAGTAGATGGGACGCACTGACACACGTTGTTCGAAATACTTTTTCTTTGCATTATTCTTTGTAACCATTAGAAATTCTTCGTATAATTTTATATACTTTTTAATTAAAACTCTTCATTAGCTATGTTAGATTGAAATATTGTACTTTTTCTTTCTTTATATGTCATACTATTTTACATATTTTCTATCTTATGCACTAGACTACTGAACTGTACTTTTACACTTTTACTGTCACTATTGGCAACACCTCCTGAGTAGGTACCAGTTGGCAAAGAATCCTTGGCTCCCACCGGATCAACTTCAGCTGGCGGAGGAAGAAGTGGGGATGAGTTTGTCACCACTGCTCATATCGATTCGCGGTTGGCTGATCTCGTCTTGTCGCATGCGGTTGGCGATTTCTGCGTCATGGGGCCCAAAGTTAGTGCAGTCTTCAGTAAAGTTGTTTATCTATAAGCAACCATATAGTAGTTTATCTACACATATATCTAGCTTATAGCACATATTATCTAATTTGCATATTTTGATAGATACTTACCAATTGTTTACATATTTATTAAACAAGATTTTTATGCATTTTGACACGTTGTAAAACAATTAAACATTTCCAAATTTGATTAACGCTCGATTAAAGCTACTCAGTATAATTTGTATTTTGAATATAGATTTTTATGTAGAGTTGCATTCAACAAATTTTGTTAAGGTAATCTAAAACACATTATTTTCAAAAAGGATTGGTTTTTTAAAAGAAAATTAGTGTTCTAGAAAAAGTCAAATCATTTGGCAATGTCTATGGTTGCTAATGTAAGCACACTTCGTCATGCAATGTTGCGAAAATAAATCGTTGATGTGCATACTTTAATACTACAAGAATAGTACACAAAAAGCTCTTATTAAATCCGTTGCTACTAAAAACATGACTCGTACAGGTACATAGTACTACAAACATATAAAAAGTCTGTTAATACCGTTACTAATTAAATTACGAGTATAAAAGTATTTTTCTTATATACACATCTCAATTGTTAATGTAAATATCTCCTGTCATGTAGGGGTGCGGTAAATCAGCCCTGGTCGCCGAATTTGCGCGTCGCCATGGATATCGAGTGTACCCGGTGACCCTGTACGCGGACATGTCATCGAGGGACCTTTTGCAGACCCGGTACACCCGTGCCGAGGGAGGCGATACTGCCTGGCGCCACTCGAGTCTGGTTCGGGCAGCACGGGAGGGTGGTCTGGCCTTGCTGGATGGCATCCATCGTGTGAGTAGCGGTGGCACACTGTCTGTGCTGGCCCGTTTGATGGATCATCGGGAGCTGGCACTTTACGATGGGAGCCGACTCGTTCCGGATGCGAGTTTTCAGCGGATTCGGAAGGAGACGGGACTGTCTGCAAAAGAACTTGAGGCCAAGTGAGTATATACGTATTTTTATTTCATAGTATGTTGTATGTTATTTTGTGTCTCATTAGAAAAATTAATACCTACTGTATTCTAAACATGAATTTCAATTAAATCGTGGTATCGGCAAAGATCGCTAACTAGTTGAATCTCTCCTTAAGCTACAGGTATATTAATCAGTCAAAATTCTAATAAATTCAATTATTTACAATATTTATATTAAGTAATTTGAAAACAATTTTTTTCCTATTTCGATTCGATTTTTTTCTAGACCTTATTCTTATTTCAACTTATTTTAGTTGGCGAGATGATATCATATTCCATAACATAACTAAATAACAATTTATTTAATGTAATTAAATGTAGGAAATTTTATAGCTATAATCATTTTCAGATGCTTATTTAAATCATTTTTGCATGATACTTTCAGTGCATTAATAAATAAAATAATTTATCATAATTCGCGTGGATAATTTCTTATTCTATGATTACCTCTAAAATGTTATAGAATTTAATAATTATTCTTTACTTTTCTATCTAGAGGTGTCTTGCGCATCGATCCCCGCTTCCGTCTTATAGCCCTGGCTGAACCCCCTACTCGCAACACCTCAACAGGCACTTCCTCATCTACAGGGTCCACCTCCAAAGGCGGTCCCTCCTGGCTCACTGCAGAACTCTTGTCCTGTCTGCTTTATCACCCGCTCCCTTCATTGCCTATATCGGAGGAGAAGATCATTCTTGAGCGCCTGGTTCCCGGGTGGGGTGGGGGGAAGCAGGCACAGGCTCTTCTCGACTACGTACACCAGTTGCGAACTTCGGATGACCCCACTGTGAGTCCATGTTTATGTGTTCTGCGGAGAGTAGCAGAAATGTCCCTCTTCTGAAATAAAAAGGGACACATTTTTTTTGGTTAAAACGAGTAGGTAATTATTTTTATTTACAGTGTTGCTATGTCATTTTAAATTAGGGTGATGGTCAACTTACTAATGTAATTCTACCAATGTATTCAAGAATAGTGTTAAGTTCACATTCTGAAGCATTTATGCTTATTTTATTGAATTATTTAACATAATTATTATATTATATTTTAATGTACATAAATACCAATATTATGTTTAATATATTATTGTATTTTATAAGGATAATGTATTTTTTGTTTGTAAATATAATGATTTAATCTTTATCCATTATAATCATTTTATGTTTCAGAGTACAATTCCAGTTTACAGATTACTATTTTTTTCGTTTTTTTCATGGTTTTTATTTGCTCAGTTATACTAACAAATTGCGACCTAAGGCACCCACTTTTTAATCAGATAAGATTGTATAATTCTCGAAAATATACTAATCTTTATTAAAGCTTTCTCACTTCGTAAACAAGTTAACTTTTAAATTTAAGTATCTATTGTTTTTGTTTGTGCAAATTATTCGTTAAGTATTTTTATATTATATAAAGTTTTTTTGCCATTTACTGGATTACAAAAATTGAAAACGCTATTTTACCGCTATTATTTGTTGGGTATGCTAAGTAACAACTTTGTTTCCAGCCTTCATCTTATAATTTGTCCATTAACCAATAAAACAGTTTCAATCATTGGCTGGGAATCTGTCCACTCGTCAGATTATTCGGATTGGTCGACATTTGTCCGCCTATCCTGAGGAGTCCATAGAAAATGCCATTCACCGAGCCTGCATGTCCAAGTAAGACATTAATGGGCATTTTTTTATAAAGTTTATATATTACTAGATTTATTTATGAATTACTAAACGTACTACTCTTTATTATTGTAAATATTATTTATGTACAATAGCGAAATATCTTTAGAATCATGCATTTGGTTATTATGCAATAATTTACTTTAATTAAATTATTTCTCTAATTTATTCAAAGTTTTGAGTTGTTTTATTACTAATTTTAAACTAGGTTCTTTAAGATAGATCATTGTTATAGATTTAAATTTATTGAATCTTTTATTAGATTTCGTAATGGCTATGCTTCAAAACCAATGCTCAGTAATGTTCAACAAATTCGCACTATTTGGTGATTTATTTATTTTGTTTAGATTTTTACCGAAAATGGTTCAAAATGCCCTGCAACAATCGCTTGAGAAAGCTGGTTTAGCGCCAACGGCTGCAACATCTGGAGATAGTGGAAAATTAAAAGAGCTACCAGTTTGTAAGTTTAAAGAAGATACTCTATTTTTAAAACTTTAAACTGCATATTTACCTTTATCATAATGACCTATTAAATTACAAATTTGTAGATTATCATGTGCTCTAAAAACGGTGCAGTCATAACTCGTTTTTTAAAAACTTTTTATGGTATTTAATTAGGTATTTTACATGGACAGTTTTAATCTTTTTGTAGGATTTTAGTAAAGCACCAATACTTTTAAATCAGCGGATTTTTTAAAAAGATATTAAATTTATTTACTAATGATTCAAATGAAATGTGTTAACTAATAACGACTATTAAACTATATTATTCTCCAATTGGTTGCTGGCACCCTGAGTTTCCTCTATATTTCCTTGCACCTATATATCTTCTCTTCGTCACCCTCAGGTGAACGACGTAACGGTCGCCTCCATATTGGTTCCGTCTCGACTGAGCTACCTCCCGTTCGTGATGAAATGAAGATCCCCGACATCCTCTTCTATGACAGTGTTGGTCACCTCCAGGTCATGGAGGAGATGCTCAGAGACTGGCTGTTGGGAGCGCATCTTCTCTTGGTTGGAAACCAGGGCGTGGGCAAGAACAAAATAGTGGACCGCTTTCTACAACTGCTCAACAAGCCTCGGGAGTATGTCCAGCTGCATAGGTGAGCAAGTTACATATTAACAGATAGTCTTGCATAAGAAAATCGGGCATGAATTGTCGTGACATTTTTTTCGTTGTTGCTTACATGGATATATGATTTAGTTTTTCTGAATTGACAGACTATCGTACTTTACGCGTAAACATGCACAATCCTAAGAGACGATTTAAGTAATAATAAGATTAACGCAATTTACTAAATATTATGTTGAACTTTTTTTTCATTTTCCGCCTTGGTAATATTATTAGAACATATAAAGCAACAAAGTTTCTACCTAATTAAAGTAAATTTGTTGAATATCAAGATAATAACGTAAACAATATTTTACAATAAAATAAATTTTTCATTGCAGCTGTTCGGATAACCAGTACAACTTTTAAGAGACTTAAAATGAACATTCGTCATCTTGAATTTACTAATACGGCTGGCCGATATAGATGTAGAATACATATACGATATCTTTTAACAAGGTTGTATTTATAGTTAAGTTGTAAAATTATATTTAAAAGTTCTAAATAAATGTAAAATTGTAATGTTTAATTATCGTTTAATGAAAATCCATAATATGACACAGCGAAGTATAAAATATGATTTTAGCAAAAAATCCGTTTTAAGTCGTACTATTAATAGGTGTTATAATTATTTATATATATTTGGGACAGTTATTATTAATATATCTCTGTATTCCAACGTTAAATTTGCTATTTTAATATATATTTAAAAGAGTTTGAAATCCACATTTTTATGTTGCAATATCAGCATGTTATTATTCAATGAATGAGTTAAGTAGATAATAATATACTGTTTACAAGGCCTGTCATTCTGTATGACGTTAAAATATTTTTGGCTAAATTTCTGAACTAGAAGTCATAGAAAGAATCGTCCACGTTTAGATTTATTATGAGTAAAAATATTAAATTTAACTTATTGATATATTATCTTAATTTTTATTTAATATGATGCTTTGTTAATTTATTATTACTATATATTTGTAAATAATTATAGTAAATAATACATGTCTCATTGTTCGGAGATGAAGATATAGTTTTTAAATGTCAATACAAAATTGTATGATATACAATGGTATGTATGAATCCTAGAGCCACATTTTATACTATAATTTTAAAAATAAAAACACACTACCTTTGTACTTGTCGTGTATGAACGTTTAAACTTTTAAAAGTTGTATTTAAGACCATCTTATGTTTCAAGAATCATTCTTCATTCATTATCATAAAAATAGTATTTTGTTACAGTTTCGATAGCTAGGCCTAGACGATACTTGGACGATATAATATCAATATGTTCTTCTGTCCCCACCTGAAATCAAGAGACACCACGGTGCAAGCCTTGACTCTGCAGCCGAACGTGCGAGATGGAGCTCTGGTGTACGAGGATTCCCCTCTTGTTCGGGCTGTGCAGATGGGACACGCGTTGGTTGTAGACGAAGCAGACAAGGCACCGACACACGTCACCGCTATCCTCAAGTCCTTGGTATCTTCTGGGGAAATGGAGCTTGCTGATGGACGACGGATCTTGCCACGTATGTTCACCTCTTACGTGGGTCAACCCATTTAGTTTAGCTTTGCTCTCTTTCAGGTAAAACTAATATATTTGTATTAAACCTTAAAAGTATTAACGCAAAAACCTAAAACATATTTTGATTGGGCGTTGAAAGCTTTTTAGTGTAAATTTGATGAGTCATAATTCAAATTTAGTTGATTTAATGTCGAGTATTTTCTCTTTCAAATTCTATCTGCATTACAAAAATGCATTCTTTATACATTTAATACAAATAACATAATATATTTACATTTACGATGATTGTATAAACGTTTTATACATTTAAGTCTATTTATGTTTGTACTACTTCCTATTAGTACAAGTAGTATATATTGCAATTGCCGTAAAACAACAAATTAAACAATGATGACAATAACTATTGATGAACATATCAATTGTTTTGAATTATGTAAGAGCATTTTAAATTATTCACCATTATTTGTTTTGATCTACTTACTTCTCTCTTCTTAAATTTTAGCCGGGAGTCAGGTGGATCCCAGCACTTCGGGTGAAGTTCTCATCACTCATCCAGATTTTCGAATGATCTTCCTCGCCAATCGACCTGGTTTCCCCTTTTTGGGTAACGATTTCTTTGCTGCTATGGGTAAGCACGTTTGTTGAGAGTCATTGATATTATATTTTTAGTGACCATGATGAAATCTATTAATTTGCATTGAACACATCTCAGGTGATGTGTTCAGCTGTCACGCGGTAGACAACCCCGATCTTGCTTCTGAAGTAGCCATGCTTCAACTATATGGACCGCAGGTGCCTCCTTCAACCATCCGTCGTCTGGCAGAACTCTTTGGGGAGCTGCGAGAGATGGCAGATGAAGGACAGATCCAGTATCCATATTCCACCCGCGAACTTGTTAATATCGTCCGTCATCTCCAGGTAGGTACAATTTTACTCAACATAATAAATTCAATTTGACCTATATTGGTTGTATTAAGCTTATTTTATTACTGCTTGATATTAGCGTTTGTTATTATTGGTATCGTTATTTATAATTATATTAATATGTATAATAAACTAGTTTGTTATGTTTAGTACTCTTAATCGTATTATTAATATTATAGATTTATACAGCAATACATTATGAAATGCTGGATTTGTTATCAATTATGTTTTTCCATTTTAATTATACTTTCTTATGGTTTTTTATTCTTCTTAAAGCTCCACTTTATTTTTCTAATCTCTTGTGAAAGTACAAATTTTTCCCTGTTTTAAAGTATGCTTTACAAATATTTCAGTGATTTATATTTTATTTAAAAAACCGCTTTCTTTTTATATACATATATGCTGTATCTTAGTTTTCTTGCATTTACATCACGTGCCAAAAGTATGGTAAACTGTAAAATATATTTAATATTATAAATAAATCATAAATATTTATTAATTTATCAATTGTGAATAATAATCCCTTCTTCGATTATGTTGTTTTCTGTATTGTAGTCTAGTGGTCTGCACACCTACTGGTTTAGGGTTTAGACAATTTTAGACGTCTAAGATACGTGATTTGAATTTTTCCATTAATTTTGGTTCGCAGTGTATATTTCAAGTTTCTTCTTTCTTATATTTAAATTTTCTGTTAAATTTTAAAATATACACAGCTTTCGTTTGTCTTTATTTTTATATTCTTTTAATTTTTTCTTCTAATGAATCCCTTTCTTTAATTTATAGTTTTTTTTATTTTCTTTCCCTTTATAGAATCCCCACCCTTTTCGCCTCTCATTTCTCTATTGTTTTTCTTATTTTCTCTTTACTCTCTTCCTTCCTCCTATTAATAACAGCTCTACCCGGAAGAGTCTCTGGCCAGTGTAGTGGGGAATGTATTCGACTTTGACGCTTACAATCCGGAGATCCGCAAGACTCTGGTAGAGATCCTTCAGAGGCATGGGGTACCTGTCTCTGGAGACCCCAATGCAGTCCATCTGGCTAAAGAGTGAGCAAAACCCTGGAATTAGGGAAGCAGGAATCTATCCCGTGGAAAGAATCAACTACCTCAACTATTGAATCGAAATATACACAATTAGCTACTCATTTTGTATTGTTCACATTGAATTATCTGTAGAAATTAAAATTGAATTAACAACTACGAATAACATGCATTGCCATTTTATGTCCAATGCCTATTTTTTAGTTTGCAATAATAATATCTTAATGACATTATTTCAGAGTAAAACTACAATAAACTAGTTTTCTTAAACTTAATATTGTATTTACAATTTGTATGATGTATTGTTTTGATTTATAATACAATAAGAGAAAGTTGCAACTAATTTGATATTTTCTAATATGTAAAAATAAATCATTGCTGTTATCATTGGGATCGATGGGATGTGAGAATATGATATAGACATATTCCTTTAATACATTACTGAGAGGTGTCCTGTGCTATATTCTATTATGTTTTAGTATTCCAAGATGTTATAAATATACATCAAAGTTTCGTTTCACAATATAATGACTCCATATTATTTTCCAAAATTTTAAATCCAATCTACTATGAATTATTATAGTATTATTATAAACACGTTGAAACATGACTGTAATTTTTAAAGTGTATACAACGATTATTATGTGCCTTGTACATAACCTGGTCATCACATTTCTAATATATTTATACCTTTTGATTTTATTGATATTTTGAATAACATCAATTATCTTCATTTATGATGTTGTTAGATTTGTATGATATATACTTATTTGCTTATAATAAAATACACATTTGCTGTCCGCCAGCAGCTATTAACTCTAATCTCGTCTTCTCTCTTATCTATGCAGACACCCTCTGCCTCCTCTCACTTTAACGGGTCGATGGGAAGTAGGCTCAGGGCGCGCTGGTTCCGTGGTCCCTCTCTCCGTTCAGGCTAGATCGATAAAAGTTAAGGTGAGCCACCTTCAGTGGGATAAGGGAAAGCATTAGGTGTATCTAATATATAGTAACGTCCCTTATCAGTAAATTCATGAACAATATTTTTGTTACTGAAAAGAAATTTGTTTTTAAGGAATGTACACTTAATATATGCGCTTTTAAAAATGCAATATAGTATATTTTTACTAGTTTGTAGGAATTAAATAGAAAATTGTAAGTTTCCATTTGACCATTGAACGCTTTTTTGTATAAAATATAACAACAAAGAAATGCTGCGAACTCACGTTAAAACTATATAGGTAAATTTAATAATAATAACAATAAAACTATATATTTTATAAAGCGCTTAAAAGCATGAAGCTTCTCAAAGCGCTTAATCATAAAGGAACTTTTCTCTAAGAGTCTGTAAACCTTTGAGAACTGTTAGAAATATTTAAAATGTTTGTAACATATTGTTCAATTATAGAATATTTGTCTATAACACAACAAACATGATATTAAACTAATCTGCACTAGTTTGTTAAAATACGTATGTCTTCAAACATTTTAGTTCCCTTTTTTCTTTCACTTAATGGTTTACACCATTAGTGTAATCGACTATTTTTGTGTATCGAAATACATCCCACGTTTTAAAATCATCTAAATATATGTAGACTTTATAAACTTTTAAAACTGTTATTAATATAATATAGTTGTTATAATATTTGTGTGAAGATTAGATGCTGTAATATGCAAGTTTATCAACATATTACTTTGTGAAAGAAAAACCGATAAATTATGTTTTTGCTAACATTAGTGAACTCTTCATCAGTGAATGTTTGTGTTGTTATCGGTGTTGTTAAATATATTACGTGGTATTATATATTGGGATATACCTATTGCTATAGTATTACACATAATGTAAACAATAATATTTCTAATATATTGATTTTTTATCTGTATAGGTATATTTGATTTCATTGGTATGAAATTATTACAGTTTAAGATATCACTTACGCTACATTTTAATTAATTAGTTTATCAGTTGAGTAAAATAGTTTCCTGTATATGGTCTGTATACTATGTATATAGTAATCCATTTAACATCGGAAATATTATGCTCCCACAATTCGGTTAGATTTCTCATAGGGGTGTCTATTATGTACTTAAAGGCAAATAAAGAGGAACAAAAGTGTACATTGAGAGGGATCAACAGTGGACCGATCTCAACCACTGGTTACTAATTTGAGAGTATGATAGAAAAAGCATGTTGGAGCGCTGGAGAGACGATCATAAGCAGGAAATATTGATTGCCGCGTTAAACTTCAGTGTATACTAAAGTTTACATTCTTGGGCTTTACTGCAATTACGCAAGTGCACGCTTACATAAGTGCGCTCGTATATAAGGCCGCTTTTACATTTTGTTTTGCTATTTTGGCAAACCTATTATTTTTCCACGCTTATCCCAATGCGCGTTTATGCAACACACCCGATCTGTGCCTATGTACTATAGCGGACAAATATTCTAAACTTCTCGACATTTCGGGCATCCATTCTGTTTTGACGAAGCGACTTTCGGTTTCCTCTTCGTTACTGGAAACCGAAAGAGGCTATCACCGGAAACTCCATCCAAGAAGGAAAAAGCATGAACAATCTTTATTTGTAAGTTAAGATTTGCATAATTAACATGTTCATGATAAATTTCATTCACTGTATTTATATTTTAAATTTTCATTTTTTGAATATTTTGGTATTAAAATTTTATGCTATTTCCTACTTTAAAACGTAAAAGTAGTATGTTACCATAACTTTTATCAAAGCTTAGATAAATTATAATAAAATACAAATCGACTGCATTTATATCTGTATATATATGTAACATATATTTAAGTTTTTAAGTAAATATTTTTATGTAGACCTAAGATTTAGAAGAGTCAACCCTCGGTTTACTCCATGACGAAGTTTTATGTAATCCATTCATATGATTCGGAAATGGAGTAATCTTTTTATTTATTTTTTTATTAGACTCAGTAAAATTTTGCAAAATCTTTTGTTTAAAAATGTAAAGTTTAATAAAAAAGAAATAAAAAATTGCTCCTTTTCCAAATCAAATGGATTACTTAACACTTCGTCATTGAGCAAACAGAGGGTTGACTCTTCCATATCTCAGATCTATATAGAAATATTTAGATAAAAACTTAAAGATACGCTATATACAATATAAACAGTCGATTTGTATATTATTATAATGTATTTAAGCTCTGATAAAAGGTTAGGGTAACATACTACTTTTAACTTTTTTTAAGTAGGTAGTAGTTAAATTTAATATCGAATTATTCAAAAATGAACATTATAAATATTTAAAATATAAATACAGAGAATGAATTTATCATGACAATGTTAATTACGCAAATCTTAACTTACAAATAAAGGCTTTTTATGCTTTTGAGCTTTTTCCTTCTTGGATGGAGTTTCCGATGATAGCCTCTTTCGGTTTCCATTAACGACCTTATCCACCAGTCGCTTCGTCAAAGCAGAATGGGTGCCCGAAATGTCGAGACGTTGGGGATACTTGTCCGCTAGTTTCCCGAAAAAGGGTATGGCATGACTACTATTAAACTTCTTTTCAATAACATTAACATTTCTAGCTATCATATGAAGTGTGTTGCTCGTCAGAATTTGAATGTTTCCATACAGTGAATTTTGTGCATCTACTCAGTTTTGGCAATCAATTTAGTGTAGCTGATATACATGTTGTATTCG
This sequence comes from Invenusta paracnida, assembly GCA_036023295.1. Classification (NCBI taxonomy): domain Eukaryota; kingdom Metazoa; phylum Platyhelminthes; order Proseriata; family Coelogynoporidae; genus Invenusta; species Invenusta paracnida. The sequence continues at coordinate 7,915 of JAYRBW010065731.1, read as the reverse complement.
TAAAGGGAATAAAAATAGCTGAGTATTCCTGTGAGTATCTGTAATGTATATCATAACAGCTCCATGACTGCTGTATATATATGTATATCAGTAGGCACAAATCCTTGGAACCAAGCCATTGGACAATTATAGTAACTATTCATAGCCCACTGAGATACAACATCTCTCGGGGAAACAACATATTTGTTAAACTTTTGTTAAACGAATACATTTATATTACTATAATTGGCCAATGGCGGGCTTCCAAGATTTTGTGCCTACTGTTATATATATATTAATACAACTGTAGAGTTGTTATGATACACAATACAGATACTTGTAGGAATACTCAGCTATACTTATTCGATTTAAGAATACAATATTCTGGCGAAGAGGATGGGATCAGTGCTGGCTGCTTCGTCAATTTCGCGTAATCGTAGTGGCGATAACAAAACAAGCAGTGTATTCGGCGTCTTTTTTAGGGTAGCTATCGCAAGAGTTCGGATTACGAGATAAGCCATCAGCAACACAGTTGTCCTTGACGAGGATGAAAGATACACTGAAGTCATAGGGTTGCAGCGACAACATCCAGCGCTGTATATGCAGAGGCAAGCTGTCGATTGATTGACCAAAGAAAGGTAGCAACGGCTTATGGTCTGTTGTGAAAATATGTCTGTGAGGGCGACGTACTGAAAGCCGATATCAAGACAACCCATACCGTTGATGAGGGTGTCGAACTCGTCGAGACTATTAGTTGTTAGTAGTTCCTCGTTCATACCTAACAGTAAAGGGCTGTTGAGGAGCAGGCGAACGTGGATATTGATTGGGAGAGCAAAGTTATTGAGATGAAGAGCGTTGGTGTTGCGGATTGTGGACGGCAGCTATCGACGTAGATTGAGAAGAGACTCTGTCCCTTGTCGATCACGTTCAAAAGCGGCCTTGCGAATAACTAGGTCGAATGCAAGTTTAGCCTCATTCTCCGCTAGGAGTTTCTCACCCTGTCGGTCGTTGACCACCACGATCACGAAGATGTAGCGAAGTAGAGTCTCTCGATTAGCACCGAAGTTGCATTCAGCAGCTAGTCGTTGGAGGCGGCATGCGTAGGAGTTGGCAGATTCTTGTGATTTTTGATGCACGGAGAAGAACATCTTTCCTCGTAAAAGTATAGAGGATTGACCTTCGAAATAATCGTCTAGGCAGTCAATAAAATCACCGTAGATGTCTTTAGGATCATAGAGACCTTCGAGTATGTCTGTACCCTCTCTGCCGATGGTCATAAAAAGCATAGCCTTTTTCTTGGCTTGGGACGCCTCTTCCGTCTCAGAGAGAACAAGGAAGTCGCGGAAGCGGTCCCAAAGAATGTCAAGTCAGGAAGTGGGGACGGCTATAGTTTAGCCATCCTTGTTGCCAAAATGTTGTATTCGTAAAGGGAACAATATTAGCTGAGTATTCGTATCTGTATTGTGTATCATAACAGCTCCACAGCTGACTCCTCCAGTTTTCTTCCTGTGGAGAGTGCTTATAAGGATAATTTTTACGCGCAGAATACCACGGACAATCGCCCAGCTAAAAGCCAGCTTGAAAAGGAGTGGCAGACAAATACTCCCGAACTCTGTCAAGAGGTGACTCATAGTGTGGTTCGTCGTTATCAGGATTGTATTATAGCAAATGGTAAACAGTTACAACATTTATCATAAAAATATTTAATATTGTTCAATTTTGTAACCTATTTTTAAATTAATATTCTGTTGTTATAATATTGTTATTAAAATTCAAATTATCCAGTTTAATCTTTTCTATTTTTAAATTTCTAAATTTCAATGTGTTCAGTTACTTTTGAGCCACCCTGTATATCAGTAGGCGCAAAATCTTGGAAGCACGACATTGGCTAATTATAGTAACTATACAAAGCGCACGGAGATACAAAATATATTAGAATAGCCAGACAATCAAGTGCGACGCAGTCAAAAACGCATAGAACAGCTATTAGATGAATCCGTAGATTCACAAATGAATTGTTCTTGTAGTTAACCAACCAAGGCAGTTAACATAATTAAAATACAACCTTCACAGAACAGGTAAACACTAACGAAACATGTAGAAATTGGTTGGCTTATTACATATACCTGCCAACACCCGCAAAATTGGCCGCCATGGTTTCCGCGAGATATCCGAAACTGTTGTACATGATTTGGACGACCTTTCTGAGGAGTTCTGCAGTGACAAACTTTCCGTTCAACTTGGAAGTGATTATGAGGGGGGGGGGGAGATCGGTGTCAACGTTGTTGACTCAATTTGAGAACACCTGTGGCATCTATATAAAGATATTGTAATATATTTTGTATAGGTAGGTATGTACTACAATATTACTATTATTTGGTTAATCATATTGGTTTTCCTATTTATTGACTTTACTTAGCAAAAGTAATCGCTCAGGCACATGTACATTTTATAAGTCCCAACTTGTGCCACTTGTAGACTTGTGTGTATGGTTATGTAGGTATAATAATAAATCCACTGTATAGCTGCCGGAAGTGTGTTACTTGCAATCGATTAATGATGATCTGGTGTGAGAAGATATCATATGAGCTCCACAGATTTCGTGGTGATCAAGTAGCGATAAATATGACAAAGTTCTGATAAAATCATTATATTTAAATGGGTGATAAACTTAAGACTTATTTGATGCATTTTGAAATGATACACTATATTTTTTATGTTCAATAAGTTTATTGAAGATCAAATTTAAATTTGTTGGTTTTTAGTCATAATTAAATATGTACCAGGTATAACGTAAATTTAAATCATAGAGATTATGATCGCATCTCTCCAGAAATTCTGTTTTTTTACAACAACAAAAACGTTTATTAAATGAACTATGAAAATATGAATGGGAAATTTATAAAGTACTTTTTTAATATATTGCAAAAGAAAAGAAGAATAATTTACTTCGGCTTACAAGTCATCAACAATAATAATTGGAATGCCATAAACTTCCAGTGACGTTAACATTTTTCTATGTCTTGTTAACTTTAACCTTTGACCTTGTCTTAACTTATTGCCGTGTCTTTTGGTGGATGCCTGCCTCACTCGTATAAAATCCTTCTTTAGATAGTTAAAAAATATTAATTATAATTTGATACGATAAATATAATTCATTTTTCATGTATTTCAGTATTATTAAGTTTATTAGAATTTAATATTATATTTATTGATTTTTTAATTTGTCCAATAAAACTTCGTAAACTTATCTGTTTACAGAAACATCAAAGTTTCTGAATTCGTGCTTATCGATGTTATCATACGTTCTAAAAAAGGTGTAAGGTGTGTTTTCCCCAGTTACAGAAAATCTTTCTTTTGATGTTTATAAAGCTAGCGCTTTTTTAAAAGTAAATAACCAAAAACGTGACAACTTAATCTTTTAAGAGAGTAGTAAGAGCAATAACATTTATTCTATACTGATTAAATCGATATATTTTATAATGGTGCGCATTAAGTTAAAATTCAATTGGAAGTTTTCACATTATTTTTGTGAAATATAACAGTATTTAACTTATATTATATTCAGCATAGATGGTTATAGTTTCTATATACGAATTTCAATATCGAATAATGTATGTTTGATTTGTCAATTAGATTTGCGGATACATTTTGGTCTAAGGTATATTTTTTAATATTACGAGAACATTTAATTAATTGTATGATTTTTATAAGTTTTTATTAAGTTTAAGAAAAATATGCGAATAAAAAACAGCGGTCTTATTGTCCATTCTATTAATTGTAACCATTACATTAATTTTAATTCATGTTCTATTTTATATAGTTGTAGTAATCTTAAAGATAGATATGTTCTTGAAGCTGCTTTTATTTATTTCCATAAAGATAACTCTCTTAAAGATAACATGTTATACATAAACATAAATATGTCGACATATTTTCGAATATGTGAGATATGTAAGATATTCACTTATTCTTACATTTTTGTTATATAGTCCTTCTCGGCCGCCATAGTCTTGATATATAAAAAAACGGGATTTAAGATAATATGTCTATTAATAATATAAAATAATATATACAATAATAATATAATATAATAATATAAATAATATAATGATATATTTAATATAATAATATATTCAAAAAATGTTATTTGAGTGTTAAATTGCTTTCATTTTTTAAAGTTATTTTTCTTTAAAATATTAGTGCCCTAAGTCAGGTCAAAGATTTACAACATTGAAGTTAAAAAAGAGACATTTGAAAAAATAATAACAATTTTAAAGTGAAATGTTTCGCGAGACAAATTTTCTATGATAAACACTGACATTAGTGTTTTTACTATTCTATTTAGTAGTATAATATATAGTTTTTATCATTAAGGTAACCATGGTACGTAAAGTACCAAATTTAACATAAATTCTAATAGGGTTTGCCTAAGTTAGCAATATTTAAACAACTATAGTAGAAACAAATCGCCTACACTGTGATATCAATACCTAAGGTATGTGCCATTAAAATACAATAGCTTTTTACATATTATACTTTGTTTAGTCAATGAGATCTAATAAGTTCGAAAGCAATCCTGTTCACTGTCTATCTTCCAATGGGCGCTGGAACTGATGGATAATATTTCTAATAATTATTACAATTATTTGTTTGACATGACTCATTATTTGTTTTGCCTATATCTATAGAATATTCATTAAAAGGGTTAACTAAAATGGCTCTGTGACCTGCTTTTATTCTTTCAGGGACCCGTACCTTTGCCCAAATCTTCCCTCGATCTGGATACATCAGAAGCACGTTCGACCCATTTCTCTGAGCTGCATTCTTATTGGGCTATCCCCATTGACAGCTACAATGCTATTGGTGACTGTGCTGTTACCCGGGCAACTGAGGGTTCGTGGCAACTTTTTATTAACTATTCGCTAACTAAAAATATTACAATTGTTGCTATTTTCAATCGTTCTATTGTGCAATTAATTAAATTATTTTGTAATATGTGAATATTTTTAAAATTAAATTCTAATTGTTAAATCAATAAGTAGCTACATCAGATTTGTTTTTGTTATTTTTGGATTGTTTCATATTTATTAATGTCAATAACAAATTATCCAGCTCATAACATTTGAAAATGTAAGTTTAAAATATACATACGTGTATGTACATATTATGTAAATTTTCCATTTAAAAAACTAATATATACATAGGTAGGTAACAAGATTCTGACAAAATTTTGTTCATTTTTAACTAATAGTCTAATATAAACATTTCAAATTAATTATATTTTACTGGCTGATATCGCTACCTATCGGGTAAAGATTTATATTGTATATTCAATAGAACTGAACTGTTATAATGGACACATTTTCGTGTTTTGTAATATACTATAGCTGTTAGGTAGATTACTTTAAACTATTATGGTATAAAAATTACCTAAATGTTCCCACCCACCATGACTGACGACGTACGTGCGTGTACAGACGGCGGCAAGAACCAGTTGCACATTGCCACTCTGAATCCCATCACCTTGGTAACAGCACCAGTGGGCGGTCGACAGGCCCTAAGTATCGATTTGTCAGAGATCTTCCCCCAAGTAAGTGGCGCTTTTCGTCCAGATATATCTGTGGCGCCGCTGGGTCCACCACACCACGATCGGGTTGTTCTGCACGAGGCCTCGGTGAGTCGCTTAGTGACTTGTTGTTATGACGACTATTAGACTTTAGCAATAAGCCTATTTTATTTTTAATTCTTTAAGATTGACAGAATCTTCCTTAAAGTTATAAGAACAATTTTTTTATTAATTTATATTGCTCATTTATTTAATAATAATTTAGTATAAATGTTTAATATTAAACTAAAGTTCATTTATAAATGTTGCCTATATTTTTTCTATGCCGGAGTTGCATTTACGCCCCATCCCAAACCTATTCAATCAGTGCAACATCCTTCTCATCGTTGACACCGCAGCCTCTGAAGTCTGCCGTCTTGAAACACCCAATTTTCAGGAGAAGCGGCCTCTTGCTCGAATCTGGCAGCGTCCCAACACAGATAAGGTTAGTCACGTTAACAACAGATTTTGGTAAAAAATGAAAAATATAGAAGTAAAGCGTTTGCTGCAGTAATTTGGTGTATTTAATCTTAAACATGTGTAGTTAAATGCACTAAATTATAATTGCAGCAAGCACTTTACTTCTATATTTTTTATAATAGAAAAGTTTAAGAACATTATCTAACATGAGCAATAGAGATTCTTCCTTGTTGCCCTGTCTGTGGTTTATTTACTGTCTGATTTACATCTGATATAGAAGATTAGAGTAAAGTAATACATTGAAAGATTAGCCTATAAGAAGTACATGTAATTTCTACTTGTGTCATAAACTCCTATTATGCTGCACTGACATGGTGTTTTTATGGAACGTGTTGCTGTCGCCGTTGTTGTTGCGGTGGCGTCACACGAGCCGGAGCTTGCGGAGGTACGCCTCTTCTGGTACGCCTCAGAGGGTCTGGTCTTCTGTCGATCTCAGCCTCCGGAATCCAGCTTGGTCTTCACTTATCAAGTTATTCTCTTCAACCATATAGGACAGTCTGTTAGCTACCATACGTTCCATGGTTTTGGCGACGCATGATGTTAGGCTGATTGGGCGGTAGGATTTGATTTTACTTGCCGGTTTGCCTGCTTTGAGCAACGGGATGATCTCTGCCTCCCGCCAACATTGTGGGCATTCACTCTTCTCCCACGATATGTTGATAGTATCTAGGAGCTCATTCTTCGCCCGCTTACCCAGCGATTTAAGGAGCATGGGTGATATTTGGGTCAGGTCCTGCTGCTGATTTGGCTTTCACTTGTCCTATGGCTGTGTTGAGTTCTGTCATGGAGAAGACTTTGCTGCTTTGGTGATGTCCACATCTGAGTTAATTGAAATTGGTGGCATCTTTCCTGCTCTTAGGTTAATATTTTCCTTTCTTGGCATAAGCTTTTTCAAGTGGGGGTGAAGGGTTGGTTTGTCTTTGATGCTTCTCATGGATAGCTTGACCGCTGTTTTCATGGTGATTGTATTATCTGGTGTTAGATTGTCTTCTTTATACACGCATGTTTAGCTTCGTAATCGACTATCTTGTTACCTGGTATGTCTGCATGGCCTGGGATCCATTGAAAGGTAATAGGGGCTGACCATTCGTTCAAAGTATGCCTGATTTGATTGATATCTCTTTCTTATCTACCTGGAGAGCTGTTCAAGGCTTCGATTAGCGCTTTGCTATCCGTGCAGATTGTAATGTTCTCTATGATATTGTTCTCTTTCAGCCAGGTCAGAGCCATCTTGGTGGCTTCTATCTCTGTCTCATACGAGCAAGTAAAAGGTCTACCTTTCGTCCTGAGAGTCTTTATAACTTGTGGTTCCCTGGGATCTCCTTTGGTGATGACGACTGCGCTCCCCCCATTTGTGGTATCTGCTGATGCTGACCCGTCGGTGTAAACAATAACTTCCGCCGCTCTGTGCCTAATGGTGTTAATCGCATCTGCTTTGAGAACTTTTATATCTGTAGACTTGTTGGAGTTATCAATCAGGCTAGAGTGCGCTCTCCATTCACTAACAGACTTCCATTTCCATGGAGGCATTCTATCGTTTGTGATCTTTTTAATCTTGATGTCTCTAATCTTTTTACCCGGAGACGTTTCTATGCTGTCTAAACATTGCTTAATATCCTCTCTGAGACTAGATCTAATCTTGGTTTTGTGTTTTACCACGTGTTGGCAGATGATGTTACGAGGGTTATCTTCTGGTAAGGCCTTGGCTTTACTGTTGATGTTGTTGTTGTTGTTGTTTGGGCGACATTGGAGTCACGACTTGGTAAGCCGCGCGTACTCCTCCATTGCTTCCGGCTGTTCCCAGAAGGAGGTAAGGGGTGGGGCTACCTGTAAGAGGGTTTTCAATCT
>JAYRBW010065720.1:0-28727 GCA_036023295.1 Invenusta paracnida | reverse complement strand
TAAATTACATACATTTGAAAAATTCATGTTTAATATGTAAAACATAGGATTTTTCTATGGTGATTCCAAACTTTTGATCACGACTGTATATATATATATAAGTTAATTATAATTCTGGTGTCATACAACCCAGATTTGTTGCTGGTGTCAGCAAGAAAAAAATTCAAAGTTAACAGAGTCAAGACATTGCACACAGATGAGCATGTCATTTGATTTGTTGATGAAGAGGAGCATTGTCCTACTGATGCAGAATATCAGTATAAAATCTTCTTAGACATGATGTGAATATTTCTCTGTTCATCAAGACTTTTGAGTTTCAGGGAAACTGACTTGGGAAATCCCAGTGTTTAAAATTGCATTACACCATAAATAATTAAACAATTTATAGTAATTTTATGGCTATATATATTACTGATAAACTGTTAAAATATCAAAGTGCAGCATAATTATCTGTTTAAATATAAAAATGACAATTAAAAATGACTAAATAAGTTTATTAATGATAATGTAACAATAAAACATACAATGTAGTTATTCCATAATAATAGTGCTAATAAAAATTATTCACATCTACAATCACATGCTAGTATTATCTGTATTATCCCTCACTTCATTGTCTTCATTGTCTAATTCATTCACAAAGGGAAAAACAAATTTCATTGTATTTTTTATTTTAAATAATGTTTTTAATGACGTGAAAGCTTTTAAAAGAGTGTATTACACATATTTAGATGGTCCTATTCAAGTAAAGGATAGAATTTCCTTTTAAGTATTGATATTTTTTGTTGGGTATCTAGGGAGTTTTATTCTTCCATATTCAACTTTTATTCTCTTTTTTCTTTTGTGTATTGTTTAAATTTTATTGGCCACTGTTTCATAGTTATCATTTTTCTCTTTAAAGTTTATTTTTGTTTTTTTGTGTCTTGTGAGATAATGGTTTAAAAATATATTATTCAATGCTCCATTTTAATGTATACAGTCTTGTTGATTCATTGTGTGTTACCATATCAAATACTTTCCTGATTCATTTATTATGTATGATCAGTATACTGGTTTTAACTTGTTTATAGCTTATTTCATACTCTTGTAATTTACCTTGACAATATGGGGTAATAACTCTCATAAAATATACAGAGTGACTTTGTTATTTGTTTTTCAATTGGTGTTTTTTATCTCCATTTGTTTTTCAGTGACAATCGTAAGCAGTGTGATAATCATCATCCTGTTCCTGTCTGAACTAAATTATTATCTCTCGACGGATGTCATCCAGGAACTATTTGTGGACACAACTCGAGGGCAGAAAATGAAGATTAATGTTGATATCGTATTTCCTCGTCTCGCCTGTGAATGTAAGAAGCTCATCATCACCTACTTTCGAATTTTTTAAGGTTTTTTATATAAAAAAACGTATATACACAGGATTTTTACTAAGTGCTTAAATGCAAGAATTGTTTAAAAAGATTTTTTTGGGTAGCATTTTTGAACTCTATGAACTTTTTGATAAAAATAATTCATAAACTAATTTTTGTGATTATATGTTTCATTTTTATTACATTTACATGTTGATGAACAGAATAACATGATTAGGTACAAAATGAAACATCAAATCAGAACAAAGATGATTTCTGTGAAACAAATAGGCACTATAGCTCTTTTTATATATTTAATAATTATATATCTTTTATTTGGCTTATTATATACTATCACATTTTATGAAAAAAATTGAATATAATATGAATAAGAGGAAAAATAACTATTAGCAGAGAAATTTGAATAGATGTAGACATAGATATGTGGAATAATTAAGGAATGACAAACAATATATTTCAGTGCATGCAAAATATTATTAATAATTATATTTTACGTGCACTGAGACATTTTTTTGGTAAGACTGATATCCATGCATGATTTTCATGCTATTAGTTTTAATTTCCTTTGGTTTATAACATTATTTATTATATTTTAGGTACAAACCTGCTATTATTCTTCGCCCCTGTACCCCAAAGTTATGCTCCCCTTTCATATTCATTTCTGTTTTTTTCAAAATATCGAGTTAGATTCCCTGAATTAGGGTTAGGAAATATGATGTCCAATAAGAAAATATGTTATCTAACCTATTGTTTTTAGCAAATAATGTTTAGATTTGAGACAATGGTCTACTTGTAAAGGTATATTAAATTTCCTAATTGTTTCAGTATTGCATAATTGCTTTAATAAGTACGAATATGTTTCGCAAATAAAATGGGATTTTTCCTCATTAAGTAAAGAAAACTTCAATATTTGTGTGTATTTTAATATTCTATACCTAGTCAATAAAAGCATTACTTGAAATAATGTCCCGTTATATGTATATTCATTACGTAAATCAGCTGCGGATGTTTCCTCATTTAGGAAACGAAATTTAGTATAAGTAAGAAAGGTAGAAATATAAAGTGTTACCATTTTCATATTACCATTTTAAATAACTAGCATTATGAGGAGAGCTGGATAGCGCGCTGTTCTAACCTTGTTTAGATTCTTCAGCAGCGCACACTTGTTTGATGCGTTTTAATATTTATTGTTATGTCCTCTAATTTCTGTTATATAATAATTGATAATTAATAAATACTATATTCAATAAAAATATTTAATATGTAGTCAATAATTTGTTTATACTTACATATGTCAATATTCTAAATGGATAGAGTTTTTCAGCATCGCGTAAAATGTGTTTTATGATATAAAAGCAACTCAAAATCCTATATGAGTTAAAGTCAGGTTTCGATAAAATGCAAAGTCACTGAAATCACAATAGCTACGTAGATGTGTTTGTGAGTTTGTGCCCCAGTAGATATCCATATGTGCACCATTTTAACATCTTTAATTCTTTTAATGTGCTGCAGAGTGCTTTTATTTAAAATACGATTTTGATGCGAGTCTGTATATTTGAAAACGTTTTCGTAACTCTTACTAAAATAAGATCCGTGACTCTTAATATTACATGTTTATTGTCACAGACCCATGGTATGTGGCATCACTGATTTAATATTTAAAAATCGTTGTCTTTACTAACAAGCTCGTTGACTTGTTTGTATTTTTTGTTTTATATGCATATATATATTGTTATTTTTAATATGCAGCTCCTTTATTGTTGGCTTAATAGGGATTTTAGGAAATTTTAATATTCTATTGACGCATTGGAGTATATTTAGGATAATTTTTTAATTGTATATTTTTGAAAACTATCAAGGGATTATGTTTTTTCTGTTCATCCATTATTTTATGGGCGGAAGATTCTTCGTTTTCAAGCTATATATTATTGTATTATGTCTGGTAAGAAACAATTTAGATGGTAATATCTTTTAGGATTCCAGATTACTTATAAAAATAGAGAATTTTGTTATTTTTATCTCAATTCTTTGGTATATTTTATGTAACAAAAACTATTATAAATCTGGAACAAATTTACGCAATTTTTATAATCAATTATTTTATTCGTTTCTAAATAAGCTTGTCTACTTATATATAAATTTCAAAAATGTCTCGCACGCGAATAGTTTTATTAAACATTTTAGAACTTATTTTTATAGATCCGACACACATGCTCAAATAGGCATACTTTAGGTGTGATGATGTAGCCAGTATTATACTCCACTGTCCACCACACCCCAAACTTGCTTTACAGATCTAAGTCTGGATGCTATGGATGTTTCAGGAGAACAACAGATTGACATTGACCATAACATCTATAAGACACGTCTGGATATGACTGGGTATCCAGTCTCAGAGGCCGTTAAACAAAGTTCGTATGCGCTGCTGCATCATTTTATAATTTGGTCTAAGCCTATTTGTCAGTTGTTATCGATTTATTTAAATTAATACAAAATAATACTTAAGGCAATAATTTAAAATTATTTTATTTTGTCGTAACAGTTTTTAGATTTCGTTTTGCATTAGCACACTATTTTATACGCTAAGGGTACACTTAAGTAAGTTTATACACTTCAATACTACTTTAAAGCCTTTTTCTTCATTTTGTTTTAGAGTATTATTTTTTAGTTTATGACTTCGTATTAAATATAGTTATACTCTTGTATATTTGTAGCTTATTTTCTTATCATTCTCATAATATAATATTAAAAATAGTGGAAACTTTTTCTGCATTTTGTTTGTGTTTACAAAAATGGTATTCTGCAGTCGGTTAATATTTATGCTTTTCATTCACCCAATGAGGGTTTCTATATTTTAATGTATGAGTTTCCAAAACATATCTTTCAACAGTAAGTTGCGCAGCCATTTTTTGGCAAATTGAACAGATTGACAAGCAAGCAGCTGAGGAAAATAAATCACCAAATAAATAAATGTCATTTAGTGTTTTTTTGTAATATAAATACTATTATTATAAATCTACTCTTTTAGTTTTTGAGATGTTCGATATAAAAGTAATTAGCATCATATTTCTATGCATTAAATATCAGTCACATTTGTATAATATTATATAATTCGACCAATATTAGATTTGTAAATTCTTTACGTTATTCTTTTATATTTAATTTTATTAGGTTAAGGGATACAAAGTATTGTAAATTGCAACAGAGGTATTAATTTATCAACCATCTGACATTAATAATTTAAAAGTCTTTAAATAGACTGTTAATTGTCTTAGTTTAACGATTAGGTATTACGTGATTGCGAATGTATTATCTTGTTGTCAGAAACCTCAAGTCTACCATTAATATTGCTTATTAGAAACAATTATGCTGTATAAATATTAAATCACTCTTTTTGTTCCATGTGTTTATATTTAGCGCAATTTATTTAATGAGTGTATTAGTTATAATGTTAAACATTGATAACTTGATTATTCAAAGTTTTGTGTTTATAATTAATCTTTAAAATAATATTTCACTGTTAGATTCTTTGAATAGTATAAAAGGTAACATTTAACTGTGCAACATTGCGAAATATTCCGCTTTCAGAAACACCCATAATCTCATTATTTTAATCAATACGACAAGTCTGTATTAATGCATTTTAGTTGTATATACAATAATGCCTTTAATTTAGTTCAGCTATGAATTTTTTATGAGCTTTATGCTTTGTACAGCCTGTTTAATAAAGTATTTTGTTCGTTTCCGAATGTGCGTGAATATGTATTATTTTCTTAGCATTATAGGCAGCTGAAATGCACACTCATTTACTAGATTGCATTTTAGTCCATTATATAATTTATTATACTCTTTTGTATTTCCACCCTAACCCCACTAACTCATTTATATAAGAAGCTTCTATTTTCTACATTATTTGTTTAAACAAAACAGATATTCTTAAATTACCTGGCTTCTTCTGATTGGCTAGTTCACCTTTTTCTCTGTGTAGTAATCTAACAGTTAATTTAATAATGCTTCATTTTCGTTTATACAATATTGGCATTTATTTTTAGATGTTGGATCATCAACAGTCAAAACTCCTGAGGTGAGAAAATAATATGATACAGCTGTTATAGATTGTCGAAATTATTTCCTTACTTCGTTGTAGATTTAAAAAATATATATTTACTATAATTATAACGGGTCGGTGGTATCTTTGATTTGTCATTAAATATATTAAAACGTGTAATACTTACACCCAGTACCTACTACATAACATTACTATATTTAGTTATGTATTTGTTTTATAACCTTATCTCATATTTTCTTGAAATTTATTTGACTGAACAAATGGAAGTTTCTACGATTGAGAAATCATTTGATAATTGTATTAGACTATTGTAGGTATATGAAAGAAACATTCAGTTATTAGAGGCTTCGGTAACTATCTATAATACGCTTGAGTATGAATTTGTTAGGATGTTATTAGACTTTTTTGTTATTTTCAGGAGACTAAGGAAGTGGCCTCCCACAAGTGTGGAAGTTGTTACGGAGGAGAGAGTGGAACAAAAAAGTAAGAATTCAATGTTGCTGATTCAAAATTGTATTAATGACGACAAAACACTTGAAACAAAGCCATTTGGTAATAATTTGATAATAGTATTATTAAATTTTAAATTTTAATATTCAATATTATATTAGTTATCACACTAGTCTTTGGTTTATAGGCCCGCACCAAAAAGTAATGCCCCATCTAAATTACTCATTGATTTTGATTAGTTTTGGTGGTATACTTTATTTTAAAAGGCACAAATGAAACTGCTATACTTTAGGATACTATAAGTTGATATTACATGTTGATATCAAAATGGCAGTCAATCAATATGTGGTGGCCTTGAAGAGGGTCATTTTTGTGTTCTCAAACAATTGGGGGATCAATTCCTTAATAATGGGTGGAATCTCCTCGTGTTCTGGTGACTTCTTCAATTCCGTTTGGGCACTAATGCAATCAAGTTGTCTGCCATATCAGCAGGCACAGTATTCCGTACATATTGTGTGGCAGTCCAAAGTTCATCGAAACCATGAATCTCACGCCTGTCAACATAGTGCTGAATGAATGACCAGAAATTCTCGATTGGGTTCAAATGGGGTGATTGAGCTGGCCACGGATGTACATTAATTTGATTTTCATTGAAGAATCGCCTTGTTGTAGCTGATGTGTAGCATGCAGCGTTTTCTTGTTGAAAGATTATACCCCTTGGAGGAAGATTGAGAGGTATTACTTGCTGATGAAGAACATCAGCACATTCTTCTCCATGGAAATTACACTATACGGGAAAGAAAGGGCGGTCTTCATGTCCAGAAAAACCACCCCAGCTATGGTGATTTTACTACTTGATGAATGAACTGTTGAACGTATGTGTTGACGCAGCATTGTTGTTCCACCTCTTCAGCGAAACATAACATCTCTGGCGGCCCTGCACCAGTTGGACAGGGCTCTTATCAGTGTATGGGCCCATTAGTCCACTGCTCAATTGTCCAATTTCGACGAACTTGCACGATCAATTGAATAATTATTATAATTATATAATTTATTAATTAAAAAATAAGATAATCTTGTATGCTTATTTAAACGTAATAATTTAGAATTCAATTATAGTTTTTATATGGAGCGTTAATTTTTGGTGTATGAAGCATATATATATTTCTGTGAAAATGGCCTTTATAAAAATGACAGTTGATGCATTATTATGTAACATGTATTTTACAGTTGCTCTTTTAGTAACTCTTTTTACTAATTTTTAACTAACTCTACTAACTCAGCCATTAACATATCATAACATAAATAGTACAACACAGCTTATAATGTGTTCATTTATAGTTCATATAGTTAGTACGCACATAGTTATAATACGGCAGTGCACTCACGTTAGTTTTCATGCTATTGATTAGCTGTCGGTTGGGAATATTAAATAAATGAAGCGGATAATTTTGATCAAAGATTTTGTGCACTGTTTTTATGGAAAATCATAACATCAAGTTAACATGAGCCGTGCATTTAATCGTTACAAGTTATTGTGATATCCATATTGATACAGCTGTTTTCCTACTAAGGGCAGCGTTTAATATCGCTTTAGTCTTGTTCTGTGCAAACATCCTCATTAGTGAACTAGTTATGTAACAACATGATTATTATATCGCTAGCACATGATTGTGGTTCGTCTATATACAACCTAGTTGTCTTTAATAATATACTCGAAGAATGTTATAATATGCTTCTTGATTTGTCATTTAGTTTGATTATTTATTTTCATTAAAGACTCTTTCATTCAAATGGTCTTATTTGATCGCTTTAAGGCTCACGTTTCTGATATTCTGTTCTATGATTAAATAACTGCTTTTAAACTAACCGCTGGTCTAAAGAAGCTAACTATCTGCCACAGAAATGTAAATTACTAGGCGCGACAGCCAACAGTATTTGATGCAATTAATAAACTACCGGGGTTACATTCCAATTATGTTTTCAAATTTATAAGGTTTTTATAATGGTTATAGTCATGGTATTTTTTTTTAATTTCAAGTTTAATTTTCAATTTTTAATGTTGATTAAATTAATTATATTTGTATATAATTCTAAGCTGTAAGTTAAAAAGTATAAAGGATCCTATTTGGTGGGCGAAGACGCGTGTACAATATACTCTGTAACTAGCTGACACCATGGTGCCCCCTCTCCATCTCTCTCTAATCCTTAGATGCTGTAACTCTTGTGAAGAGGTAAGGAATGCCTATCGGGCCAAAGGCTGGGCCTTCAACAATCCTGAGGGTATCATTCAGTGTCGCGAGGAGGGCTGGGCGGACAAGATGGCACAAGCGGCGCATGAAGGATGCAGACTTGAGGGATTCCTCTTTGTCAACAAGGTGACTCTTTCTCTCCTCTCTCTACTGACTCTTATGTTAGGGGAAAGTTTAGGGCTCTTACGGATATTCCTAAAGAAATACTATAACATTTTTAAATTATTTAAAAATGAAAGCTACTCTAAAATCAATTTAGTGCATTGACATCTGAGGTATTGCTGATAAAATATGTATACATTTAGTTTGATATTTAGAACATAGTAAGTAAAGATTTATTTTAATATACAAGTAAATTATATGTACATATATACCTACTATAATACACAATCAATTAATGCTTAACTGCTTGAATGTAAGTGACATTATTTGTTGTGCATGACTTTCAATCAGGTTGCTGGCAATTTTCACTTTGCTCCGGGGAAAAGCTTCACCCAAGCCCACGTACACGTCCACGATGTCCAATCTTTTGGTAAAACACAGGTGCGTGTTAATTCCTCTATGTTTCCTAATAGTTTAATAATATAACTTTATAGGATTATTAAATGTATTGTACTTTGTAGCTTCTGTAAGGCTATTATATTGGAATATTTGAAGTAGGTCTTTATATCCAATAATGAATTGTACAGGTTTGAAGAATACTCGGAAATCCAAATTATCTACATAGACAAACTTACTCAAATATTACTTTCAAGTTTGGATTATTGTAACACCTGACGCTAGTCACTTAATGCGGTTTGCAAACAAGTCAATGCCAAACATGAGATTTCCAGTCTTAAACAGGAATTCAATTAAATAGCAAAAATTCTATAACATTTATTTTTCGTTACAAATAAGTATTTATGTAATATTTTTAAATTATAGGGCACCAGTTATTATAAGTACATAGCCAAGTTAGATTAATACCAAAATTTCGTAAAATGCAGAGAATCCCCAGAGAACTGTGCTAATATTATTTTAAAATGCCTTGGCATATATCATGACGTAATATTTCTTTTATTTTGTACACATATTAATAATATATTTTTGATTATATGACAACTCCAGTTCAACGTGTCACACACGATCAACAAACTTTCATTCGGCGACAACTATCCCGGAGTTCGAAACCCCTTGGACGGCAGAATTGTCGATATCGATCTACGTAAGTGTGCAGCCTCTTGTAAATGTTGAATTGGAAGTCCTCCCGGCTTTTGAGATACACCCATCCATGATAAGGGAAGAGAGAGAAATACTTATTTGCCGCCTAAAGTGGTGGTTTTATAGATTAAAGTAATGTAGTTTAAATACGTGAAAGATTTTGAAATTTCTCTATTTTTTGTTCGTGGATTGTAATATAAGATGTCCCAATAATAAATGCATATGGAATAATTCTTCTGTTTGAATATTGAATGATTTTTCATTAATCGATAGTTACCTTACTATTGGAAAATTTATTTTGCAGAAATGTAATATATATGATTATTTTTTAATCAACGTAAATATTCTATAAACCATATCACTTTACATGGATGTCTGACAATAAAATGACGCAATGAATATGACATACTTTCTTTTCGAAAATTTGTGAATTGTTAATTTTAAATGGATAGCAAAAAGGCTAATCTCACCATTCTCTCCCTTTAGGCATGTATAGACTTAAAATATTTAAATACATCTTTAATTTGCTTTTTGCCTTGCTTTGTTTTTCTCTTGAGTAAATTATGATTGATTTTATGTAAATTATCGAGTCTTCTTGTATGTTATATAATGCACTGAATATTATATTAAGACGCTATCTCACTAACATTCAGCATCCATCTTTGTCAATTTGTTATTATTTTATTTTCAGATTCACAAATGTACACGTACTATACTAAAATTGTACCGACAACTTATGCTATGCTCAATGGATCGGTAAGCTTATCATTCATTGCAACTAATACTTGTCAGAATTTGTACATAATTATTTGTTAGAATCATCTAAATTGCGCTCGGTTGTAAGTGATCCTTGTAGTTGGTTTGTGCAGAATAAAAGTTTGGTAGAAAGTATGTCTTATAAATCCAAATAAAAATAATCAACATTAACTTAAAATGCATTATTGTACAAATGCGTTTGTCACCTCTTCATATATTTATTGTACCCGAAGAGAGGAGACAGTGTTGTACAATAATATTTTTGTATTACAGTATTCAACATTTTTAATTTAATGTTGATTGTTTTTACTTGGGCTCTGTTCTATTTGTTTGCAATTTTGTTGGAAGTGTATTGTTTGTATAAGATTTACAACTAATGTATTGCATCTATCGCTGAGTAAACAGAATTTAATTTTTTGTTGATGCTACCTAAAAGTTCACCCGCTTACAAGACAAATTTCGTGTTGAAACTTAATCGGATATTGCGCCATGTAACAACTAGAGGATATAAATAACATTCTGCAGTGAAAGACAAAACGATAAAAATACAAGAATTAACGATAAAAAAATTAACTACGCTAGGACTAAAATGAAAATGAAATTAGTCTTATCATTGGTTAGTTCTCAACTGGTCTATTGATGATTGGACTCTTGATTGGGAGTCTTTTTGGCATATTATTCCTTCCACATTTATTCAGGTGGTGAATTCGAATCAGTTCTCAGTAACGAAGCACATGAAGGCCACAGCGCTGTCAGGTGGAACAGACGGCCTTCCTGGGGTCTTCTTTTCTTATGAGATCAGCTCCATGATGGTCAAGATCAGTGAAAAGAAACGGTAAGATGACCATTGGTCCTTCTCTTCACTTTTTCAGACTTGATTCCACACCTACATTTGTTTGTTATTTTAAATAAAGAAACGGAGGAGTATTAAGCCTTTGACTATTTCTAAAATAATTTTCGGAATATGCATTTTATACACTATATTCAATACACATTATTTAATATTCAGAATAACTTTCAAAAGATTCATTTATTCATAAGATATATGTTTGATCCTTTAGAATTTCCACAATCTTTAGGCATATTTATTTATATCCTGTAAGCCAGTTCGATTAGTAAATATGTATTATTATATTCTAAGTTGAAAGATATACATAAATTTAATCATCAGGGTTTTATATTTGTATGTATATTATAATACTTTAATTTTCTTTAAATCTTTTTTTAGTCTAGCCCATTAATTTTTAAAAATGGATGTGCGATTCATGTTAGAAATTTATTGTTGAAAATTTAAGTATCGAAAAAACAAAGCTTTTAATATCGAAATAAAAAAATGTTTACATGTTCTAAAATGCCGACTTGAAAAGGATTAAAGGTGAAAAAATATTATTTTTGAATGTATTTAATAAAATAATATAACTTTACTAGTCAGGTGCATAATAGTGCAAAGATTTTGTCTGATTTTTCTGCTTAGTGAAAATAAACTTTTCATACTTTACAAAATCTAAATGTTTGAATAAATAAAGCTTATGGCGGTTTATAAATTTCCTTACATGAGATTTAAAATCACAAAAGCTAGTTATTCATTGTTTATCTAAGAAATTGAACTATAATTTGCTTTATTATTGTGTTGTTTCCGTTTTTCTCTAGATCTTTGGTTCACTTTCTCACAAGCATTTGCGCGATTGTTGGAGGCATATTTACTGGTAAGTCGTTTCTTGATATTGATTAAATTTTATTAGAAAGATTATCAATCACTTCAAAGATAGCGATGGACAGAACAGCACTGGTTTCTAGGTTTATTATGTCTATGTTAAACTACGTTAAGCTATGTTAACTACAGTAACAAGCATGTTAACTATTTGACTTCTGATCACATAACGTGCTGAAAACAGTTATTATATTGCCTGGGGGATGACATTGACAACGTCACTACGAATTGACTGAGAGATTGTGTCGCAATCCCGACACTTCTAAATGTGCATTCTCGAATCGTTAGCAGGCTTTCGCGGTAATAAATAGGATATTGTGTCTGAGTTGAGTACTGCTAGCGAGATAACATCGTTAATCAACAGTAATTTCTATGACAGTATGAAAAATAACATTATTTTTTGTTATTCTCATTATCATGTGCATTATACTGCTCACCATCTACTAATTGAAGTAATATTTTGTTTGTATTTTAATACGATCGTCTCATTTAGAGATTTGTGGAATCGAAGAATCTCTAATCATTTAAATAATAAGGAATACCATGTTATAAATTAACAAAATGTAATCTTATTGTTGTTCTAATTAATATATAATTACGTTTAAAATATTTTTATTTTTTATATATAATATATACAAACTATTGCTGCTTTAATATATACAAAATATATTTGTTTAAAAATAAAAGTGACTTTCGAAAATCTTGTAACTTTCTTTTCAGTCTCCAGTTTAATAGACTCCTTCATCTACCACTCTTCACGAGCGCTTCGGCACAAGCTTCAAATTGGAAAGGCCTCCTGATTCCAAATTGAACATCTAGTCATCAACAATTCATTATTAGTGCTGTTATTATTATACGTTTACACATTTTACAACGTCTCACTTTAGAAAATGATGATCTGCTTGAAAAGTCACATTTGTGTCTGCGTTTTAAATTATTTAAACATTAAGAATGAATCATCAAATCTGTTAAAATTCACCAATTGCTATTGTTATATTTTTGCTGAGAGAATTTCTTGTTTCTATTCTCTATACTAATAACACTTTTTAATTGTATATTATATAAATATGTTTTAGGTATCGATTTTAAAAGTTGTATATCTCCCTTTGTATTGTTTAGATCGAGTAAGTTTTTTTTATTATTGCATAATAAAAATATTAATGTTTTGCCAGTTTCATTTAGTAACTACATATTTCTTCGAATTCCTTTTCTTATTTATGATTTCCTTTATAAACATAACGTACTACTTACTAATTGCAAGTAGTTTAATATTACTTGTTCCTAAAATTGAGTCACCACCTGATTTTCACTAACATTTATCGAATTAATTTCGGTAATTTTTACTGTTACTGAAATAAGATATTTATGTTGTTTTTTATTAATGAAAGTACAGCTCTTTTTAACAATTATTTTTGTGTTTTAGTTATGTTCTCATTGAAATTTAAGAATCTTAATAATATGGAGTAAATTTCATAATTTGTTAGATTTATTTACTCTTACTATTTATTACATATTTCATTGCTTGAATAAGTTTGATAATGATATGTATGATATTTTATTTAAGCCTTTATTTACTGATTCTGGTGCTGCATATATACCGTGACAATATTGTGTTGTACAATTATTCCATGAACTGTTACTGTATATTATATACGCCAATTCCTTATTTTATATATTGTTATGAACGGTTTTTATGGATAATAAAACTTGCTACTGACTATTTATTATCCTTCTATTACCAATTTATTGAATTCACACAGCATGCATTTTCTTTAAAAAACGTAATTTATTAAATTTATAGGAACGCATTAGCATTAGATGTCCATTTTAATTAAACTGAACATTATCATTCAATTATTATTGATGTTTACTTTTCTAATAGCATTTTTCCAATACATAATTATTACGGGTTCGACACTACTATTGCTAAATTTTATATCGGTGACTTTAATTATTACATCATATTTATAACAAAAAATATTAAGGGTTACAAAGTATCACTACCTAAAGCTTTATTTAAAATAGTGATCTGGTCGAAATAAGCTTATTAACGTGCCATAACATAGAATAATTATTACAATACACTTAAGGGAATGGCATGTGCTGTGTCACAAATCATTGTTAACGTACCTATTAATAAGTTCTTCCTTTAAGCTTCTGTATTTATGCAATACATTCTGAAAGTGAGTGTTCAAAAGTCTATATTTTCCTAAGTTTCAAACTGTCCCTGCACATGCCACTCAACTGGTATATGTTACGCTATAAATTTTACGCATTCGAAAGGAAAGTTAATATTTTGAACATTTACATTATATGGTACTGTTATCAGTAATGATAATTTTTTAAATAATATTAAGTTATATAGTGAAGCTATCAACAACATAAACTGAAATATTGTATCATTAATTGATTAAAATTATATATCCGTTATATGTACTCGATTTGGTATATGATGACACATTTGTATATATCCTGTCTTAGTCTATGACTATACGTACCGTACAATATGACTTAATACAATTCAGTGATTCGGACATATTTTATTCTCTAACGGGTGTATGTAAGTGTTTTGGTGGTCCAAGAATCATCACCCAATATCTTCATACAAAGTGCATCCATATATACTTTTGTAAAGCTAGAAGATGAAGTTTACATTTTCTCACCACATATGGACACAACCTAACTCCAACATAAACCTAGTGTCGATATATCAAGCTTGCGATCAATTGATTTGATGGTTTTGCTTGACGAAAATTAAACAAATGAAACATTTACTGTCAAGCCAACAATTAAAGCCTAAAATCTTATTTTGCCTTAAATATGTTACGTGATCATTTTATTACGCGTAGCTGGCGATTTTATTTATTGTATTAATATTGTTTACATAAAGTATGTATATAGTAGTTCATCAAGCCAGCTTGTTAAATCGGCTTGAACTCTGTACGTGGCAAAAGTCCATGATTTCGAAAAGCATTAAATGTTACTAATGTTTTGTATTTAAATAATGGTAACAGTATTTTTCAAATCAATGTTTTGAATTGAATTTATTCCATTCCATAAACAATTCCTAAATAATATAATAATAAGCTATACATAATAGTTTATTTAAAGTATATTTGTATATATGTGGTTGTCGCATATATTCACCTAAATAATAATCAGCGCTTAGCTCGAAATAGCAATTGATACCCGTTAGTCAGCAAGTATAAATTGCACTGCTAATCCATTTTAATTGTATTTATGTCCTCGATATATTGGTATATTTAATGAAACCTAATAGTTGGAAGTAATAATGTTAAAATGGACTTGAAACAACTGTTTCTAGTAACATTAAAATTGCTTCATTGAGGATTTGAGCAGCTCATTTTGGTTACTTCATATTGCATTAATCGCAGTCGATATATTTAATGTACTTAGATAGCAAGGGATTAAACATATAGCATTACTGGGTTGCTAGTCAATTTTCGTGCAGTATTCCAAGTTTACTTGTATACCAAAAATTAATACCTACTTTTATTCAAACCTACAATCCGTGATATGAACATAAGTTATCTTAAGTACATCTCAGCGCAGTAGATCATAATTATAAATTCTTTTTTGTGAATGGATAAAAGTTGGAATACGGATTTAATTAATTATATTCGATGACATATTTTAATCTCTAAAAAACTCTATATATATTTATTATATGAAATGATTTTCTATAAACAGGTACACCTACATATTAATTATTTAAACCAGTATGTACGTATAGATGTGAATAATATGTAGATAGTTAATATTGATTAGAACCATTGCCATTAAAGATTCAAATTAAAAAAAGAACTATTAAATACATTCCATGTGGTAGCGACATATTATGGGACACACTGTAAGAGTCTTACAGATTCAGTGTGCAGTTTAATACTATCTATTCAGCAACCCGAAAGATTTTTCTTGACAGCAGTGAAATAGTTTTAGATATACAGGCAATACATTATAGACAACTTATGTTTATGTTAAAATTGTATGAATATATACCATTGCTTCTATAAAGTTAATTTGTTTGAATAATTAAAACTAGTTTTAGTCTGCTCCTTTAAATGTGTATATAATGTTTATTCAAATAAATGATGTTCTAATTGTTAACATTTTACAGCGCGATGTATATGAAATCAATAAGAGTAAAAACTCTTTAATTTATGATGTAAAGCACAGAAGTATAATATCACATGATACACTATATTTAAAGAACATATCACAAACACGCATAAATTTATTTAAAAATATATTTGAGTATATTGAGTTAATTTAAGGAGGTTTAAACTAATCTGTAAGTTTTAAATTGAGGAACAGTTTAACCTAAATCATTGTAAAATTTGCATATGATGTTTGACATTGTAACCGATCTGTTAAATTCTGATCGAAAAATGAATACTAATTAAACTCCAATTGGTTAACGTTGGTCGCAACAGGTTGATTCCTAAAAACACACAAAATAAATTTAGAAGACAGTTTGTGTTCAAAATATTAAAATATATTGCATAAGAAAAAGCGAAATGATTCATGCAAAAGGTTCTTTTAAAAATTAAAAATAGTGGGATGGGTGGGTGGGTTTCTATAAGAAAAACAAATCAATACTGGCTGACGCCATCAAAGTGAAAAGCATCAAGCCGGGATAAATAAATAAAATTATGACAAATATACAGCAGGTATGACAATGTATAAGTAATATATAGTATATATATTGATCAGCGGTAGTAGGCAGTGGTGGTGGTATGAAAGAAAGTTATAATAAAACAGACAATCTTTTGGCAAATTCTTGAAAGATTCAAGTCAGTTAAATTATTCAATTGTTCGTTCGGCAGGTCATTTAACAAATACGAATTCAAATAATAATCACACGTAATTCGAATGAAATAGCCCAGAATAATAACACATTTAGGCAGCTGGCTACACAAAGACGTCCAATTATATTGTGATGCAATTGCTACATGTTTCCCTATGTTAAGTTATATCAGCAGATATTATGTTGATTATTGCTAAAGAAAAAGCTATTAATTCAAAAGCTTATTGGTTTAAAATCATAAAAATGAAGGCAGTAGTTTGTTTAATATTCAAATCAATAATTATTATAAAATATGTCATTGGTGTAAAACAAAAATAATGTAAATATGGTTAAATCCATCGAGAACTAATAGGCTAAATTGCATCCAAAACAACAATTTTATTAATTTTCACAACAATTTACAATGCCCACAGTTTCACTCTAAACATTTCGTTTTATATCTATTCATAGAATTTGATTGCATGAAACCTTTTTTACTCGAAAACTTGGTAATTAATATTCCATGGAAAACCGATAATTTTTCAATTCGTTATATATTATATTGTAGTAGTTTCTACCGTACAACTAGTTCCAGGTAATAGTAGTAAAGTGAGTAAGCTGTTCTATTTAACAATATATTCAGCATGCGAGTAAATAAATAATATGACAGATAGCTCAAAAAGAGACTCTGGAGTAATAACACAGGCGGGAAGAGAAATAATCAAACTTAATTAGTTAGGCAGTTGTCAATCCCTCATCTGTAATAAAACTGATAAATATCAACCAATAGTAAGGTGGATTATTGGAGGCATGAAATGTGAATAAGATGACACACAATATATAATACGCTTTATGACTCTGAAATAACTCTAACATGTGACATCATTTCCAAACCTCTCGGTAAGATTGTCCGTTGTCAACTCCTTTGTTTTTTGGCTCTTGTTCTGTTGCTCGGAAGGTTTTGTTCGCATCATCTTTTCCGTATTTGTGTTGGTGGTTGTGTTAGTAGGAAAGCTTCCTGCGTAATCCGAGGGTGTCATCCAACTTGCAAACTCACTATTTGACATTAGGTAGTCCGTATCCGAGGTTTTAGGTGTTTGATGCATTGCCGAAGACATCTTACCCCTATCTGGCTCTTCACTGGAGAGTGTAGTCGCTTTCTCTTCAACAATTGGACCACTTTGTTGTTGTTCACTACTTCGATTGCCATTAGAAAGGGCGGGAAGAGAGAGCAGAGTTTGCTGTTGCGTTGGTTGCGTAGGTAGAGAAGATGTTGGTGTTGAGGTCTTGTTCTCTGCTGCCACAGCTTCAAGGCGTGCCAGGCTAGCTTGGAGTCGCTTGACTGCTGCCTTCCTGCCGAGTCTGACTGCTTCTTCGCCGTCCGACACGACACTGTCCAGTCGAATTATCTTCCTTTCCAATGCGTCCTCCAACTTCAGGTAGTCTCGGTCGCGGGGTTGACCTGGGTAACACGTGAGATGGAAGTTAGTAAAGTTACTGTTTTCAAGCCAAGAAAGAGGATTATAACACTTTTGTTAAAATGTTCCATTAAGTAATAATATATCATAGATGTATATGACGTACTGTTTGTTTTAATCAGATCAGGCTCTAGAGCTATGTAGGTTACGCGAAATCTCGAGTACTGTCAAATAATGGCCACTCATTTTTTGTTTATTGTACCGTTTTCATACAACCATTGCGTATTTTAAAGTTATATTACTTTTATGACCTGGGCCCTGTAACACGAAGATATTATCCAGGGATATTTATCTACTTATAACAATTTCAGTAACATGAAAGACACTTAATTTTATTTGTGCAGATGAACTATTTACATTTTCTAATAAAATTTATGTGAAAATTTTGGATTTTTTACTTGAATTGACAGGTTTATTTGTCAGCCAATTAAATTCCACTTAAATTTTAGGAGCATAATATAAGCTTATAAATGTCTGTTACACGCAAATATTAGCTCATGATAAGATTATTTTTATAGAAATTTTTTACTATGATTAAAACTTTTAATTGTTCCACAATGGATGGTGAAATGTTTTCATTTAAAAACAAAATAACTTCAAAACTTCCAAATTTAATACATTCCTTTTTTAGTCTTTTAGTTCGTTTAAAAGTATAATTTCTTGATTATATTGTAGAGGCATGTTGAGTGTATGGACAAGTCCGCAACAGGCCGAATGGTGCACTAATACCGATAAACCTCGCATAACCCCACACACGTATAGATAGGAGGTAACCCATTCTATAGAGGCCAATTAGAGGAGTGACTCAAATTCTTCACAGAGGCGAGGTTGAGCTATAGACGCGAGACGACAAAAAGTCTACACATTTTTACCTCGTGATAATGTGACGATTACTTACTTTAACAATAACTATTTCTAGATTTATCCGCGAAAGATTTATTTGTTTACATTTAGAAATATTAAATTTGTTCTTAACATTTATGAGCTAATAACTCACAGATTTGTGTTACAGGTTCCAGGTGTCTCGAAATTTATTTGGAAGATTAAAGCTCGTATTTTTCGATTCAGTCTGTATTAAGAATTTATTTATTTATCATTTCATAAAGTTTAAAACGACTATTATCTTATATGTAACTACTATAACTCAGGTAACTCAAGCAATAAAACGTTACAATATCACTGAATCTTGTCTCACCATTAAAGGCTTCAATAGTACCATCAATAGCCGGCAAATCCGCCAGAATACGATCGATAGCATCTAAAGAGTTGACCACAAATGGGGAGGCAGAGCGACTCCTCTCCTTCCTGTGTCTTTCATTATCCTCTCCACCGGGCACCTCCAGACCTGCTGCCACTCCCGCTCCTGTTCCACAACCTCCCCCTCCTTTGGGCCCTGTTGGGGCTGACGCAGACTGTAAGGACAAATCAGCGGCAGAGTTAACAAAGAATCGTGGCTATAACAGTTTGCCTCGAGAAATCATTGACAGTAACTGCTTAAATAAGGTATGACTTGTGAAAAAATAATTATAACTTACACAAATATAGAACTCACGGTTTACAAAGTAAGAGTATACCTCAATTAAGCAATAAATCTAAGAGAAATTTAAATAAACTGTTTAAATAATACTCTCAATTGTTTATGGTGGATTAAACAGTTCATTTTAATTTCTATCTTTATAAATTAGCCTGTATAAAAATCCACAATGCATTATAATTTTAAACTCTAAAAAAGTTAGCCAATATGTCAATAATAACTTGATAGATTGCAAAAATTATTTAACAAAAAAATGTAATGTTAATTAAATATATTTTAATAAGAATTGATTAATATAGTAGGTACAGTTATCATGTTACTCAATAAAAACAACATAAAATATACCCAACATTTATAACGCAACCATGAATATAATAATAAATTATATAATTGACCGATAAATCAAGCAATTTATTTTGCTAATAATTATAAATCCACTATAAAATACTTAAACAAATTGCAGACTAAAAACAATATTTATGTCTGTGAACATAGCGACAACTGAAATGAGTGTTGGAAATGGCACATATTATAATCCATGCACACATATAATGTATATGATAGAAATTGACAATTCTTAGTCTTGGCTTTTATAAATGTGTGCGTCAATCACAGCTTCTGCAAATGTCAAACAGACATTTTGATTTGCACCAATGATATAATACAACATTCCCAAGTGAAGTACAGCGGCAAGTTCTTTCATATGACGTAGACAGCCTCTTTTTCTTTTGAAAGAGGTGAAATATTATCGATATTTACTCTTACCTATAAGAAGTAGGTATATTATAAGATTAGTTAGCTTGGCTAGTACATTGTAGCTAAGGTACTTGTCTCCAAACCAGGGTTAAGCTGTTCAACCCGATGTCTTTAGTCTGGACGCTTCCTTGTGCGATTAAAAGAGTGACTCATATTTGGAAAGTTCATCATTAGATAAATACAAGATTTACATACCTACTTAAATTACATATAGGTCTTACAGGGATAAACAGTTTCGTGAGACATAAAGTAATAAAGCAGAATCTGTGCTAAATTGGCAATTTTAGACTTATGAACTCGACTTATCGACAGAAACTGATTTTAAGATCAATGAATATAAAATACGTTTTGTATTGATAACGATTTTTGTCTATGTTGAAATCAATTCAATTGAGATAGTGGAAACCACTGGATAACGCTATCTGCTGTGATAATTTCTTTTCGAATAAAGATATTATGTTTGGGATTTAAAACACAACAGAATAACAATAATTTAGTCGTGTTTATAATTATTATTTCATACATGAAAACTTATGTAAATATATTTTAAAACACTATTCAAATATATCATTTAAGTTTTTGTCATATTATACATATATCACTATAATTGTTATAAACGGCTTCCATCATATTAAAATTCTTATACGATTATGATTTATAGTAAAAATTTATGTATTACAACAATTTATTTGATAACCGTTATTCAACATCATAAGTTTACGAACTGTTCACAAGATTCTTTATGTCACGTATGAAAATATCAACAACCCTGTTGAAATTATACGGTCCAATTAATAGTCAATTACGAGTACAACATAATATGATGGACCACAGT
The DNA here is from genome assembly GCA_036023295.1 of Invenusta paracnida. NCBI lineage: Eukaryota > Metazoa > Platyhelminthes > Proseriata > Coelogynoporidae > Invenusta > Invenusta paracnida. The sequence continues at coordinate 7,509 of JAYRBW010065720.1, read as the reverse complement.
TCATTAGATAAACTAAAAAAGTGAAAAGGGCAAATAAATTATCAGTCCAATTCATGCACAATATGGACATCAAAATGAAATCGTTGTTAAAGTTAGGACTGTAACCAGATGTTGTTCAAACAAGAGTTCTACACGATTCACCAAATTCAGTATTAAAACATTGATTTAAAATAATATGGATAATCGATAAATAAGAAGTCGTTATACAAAAACTACTTTGTCCAATTAGGCATGCAGTTATTCAGAACATAAACAGGCATATAAAATATGAAATAAATACAATACTGTAGAGAATCACTGTAGTGTTTTTACAATCCATAATTTTAGTAGCAAAATCTTATACAGTAAGCACACTGTTGCCAGTGTATTTACAATATACAATGTTATGCACACACATGCACGAGGCGAATGAATATCAAGGAGGCAGATTTCGGCGTCCTGACAACATAAATGGAAGCAGGAATCGAAGTCATTCAGGCAGGTCTTACTTACAAACAAGCTCAAGTAACATAAGCTATATGCAGTAGAGAACAAAACAAAATATATATAAACGAAACAAATGAAATTGGATCCATCTAAGGCTGTATAAAATGAGAGAGAATATTATATAAGTCTAGTTCTGAAACGTAATTCTACACAAATTTATCGATTTAGTTCAAGTGAACTGAGCTACATATTTGCATAAAAGTCTACAATGAAAGTAAATATTTAATTATTGTCAACATGTTATAATATTTGAATACACTTTCTCATACTACAATGAATTAAAATGGTAGTACGTTTATTTTGGTTAGTCTTTAGTATTACTGTTAAATTGATTAATTACATACCAGGTAAGTTGGTCTGCTGCTATTAAAAATAGTCACTAAACTAATACCATAAATATAGAAATTTAACTTTAAGTGCCTCGTAAATAACAACAAAGGTAAACTACTCCAAAAATACGCCTCTGTGAATAATACGTTTTTTTTCCAAAATAGAGGATTAACAATAAATTAACAAGGTTTCGTTTTTTATTTGAAATTGTTAAAAATATTTTAATTATTAGTAAAAAAAATGTCCCAAAAACATTTTAAAGAAAGACATAATTTACATTATAATTATTTGTCTTCGATTAGAATATCAAAATATATTTTTTAAATATAAGCGATATTTAGTTAACAAGTGGAACTGAATTAATAAAATAAACACGATGTGCCTATCTTTGATAAAATGGAGATATATTTCTAAAGGTTGGTCGACCCCATTTATAGACAGTAATCAGCAATATTATAAAAGCTACAATGTCCCGAAATGCTTGGTAACAATGAAGATACTCAAGAAGACAATATTGGTATCTTACAGAGAAGAAGTGATAAAAGATAGAACCTACAGTCTCCCTTTGAATCGGGATTTCCCGTCGTTCTGTTGTGCGACTTCGTGTTCCACTTCCAAATTGTTGATTTTGATGTTGCTGTTTGAGGGAAAAGAGAAGTGCCAAATAAAATGTAAGCCCCAAATATAAATCAAATCAATGAAAAATTAATAAAATGAAATGTTTGTAAGGACAATCAGAGCACAAAGCTCCCCCTCCATTCTTCTCCACGTCTAATTATTTAAAAAACATTTCTTTATAAATTCATTTCAAAGAATTGAAAAATACTATGGACTAAATGTAATTGAACAGAAAGTACAATAACTGAAATAAAAAATAATAATAATTGAACAGTATCTTTAATTTAATTTGATTATAACTTCATTGTCAGTAGGCCGGAGTGACACTACCACAAAGAACCTACCAGTTTGAATGGTTACTCTTCAATTATTTCATCACTTTCACACTTCACATAAAATCCCCACCATATTATAAAAAATCCCTAATCTATTACAAAAACAAACGAAAATCACATTTATAGAGATAGTTTGTTGATCAAAGCACCTAAAGCAAGACAGGAAAGCATCTAAAGGAAAATAGCATGTCGCTAGTAAACCCAGAGATATCTGAGCCAGACATGGCACAGTAAACATGTATTATGGCATATTATGAGACCTCCCCGATAAATAAATGCCAAAAACAAATCCACCTTCTATAGAGGTACGTCTTTAAAAGCAATGGTGCCCTGTACTAATATAGGAATGTGGTGAACACCATGTGGTGAACATCTGAACTTTATGAGGAAATACAATTTTTGTGAAAATAACGACTGCAAGAGTCCTAAGTTTCCGATGGTAACTTACACAGAAGTTTTCCTAACCAAAGGAAGACACATATTCAATCAAATATTGATTTAGGACTATCAAGAGCTTTGTAACGAAATTAGAATTCGGCGTTATGTATATCGTTTCAATATGAGTGGAATTAATGATTCAATATATTTAAAATGAATTCTTCTGCTTCATTGTGAAATAATTTATAAATTAAAGCATATTTAGGCATGCTAAAATGTCATGCTGTTAATTTGTAATCACTAATAAATTATAAATTTCTATATGTTGATATCGGTTATTGATAAGTTTCAACATTTTGCATATTTAAGCTGTAGAAAAATAGTAGTAAAATATTTACTGATATATTTATATCTGTATGAATATACAATACACATAAATAATATTTAATAATAACCACTTACAGTTTTAATCTATATATATTGTTTGTACTATGCTATCCTTATGAACTGCATAACACCGCACTTCACTGCAATACGGAGTTGATTGATTGAAAGAATGTTATTCAATAAAAATTAAAGAACATTACAATGTTCTTACATTGTACATGTACTAATCTAGAGAAATGTTTATTTTTATTAAAGTAAAAACCGTAATTATTATTTTGTGGGTTAAGTTTGAGCAACATTTTATGCATTAAGATCTGGCAAGGTTGAGAAACACAAGTAAACCTTTTAAACAGGCTAAAATTAAGCAACGCCATCTGAGATGTCGGTTTATATTACATAGAAGAAAGTAATTTATATTTAATAATCCACTAAAATTGAATACAGTGGTATAATAAAATAACATAAATTACAAGTTATGTATTAATGATTTTCTAGCTTAATATTAAAACAATAATAACTGTGCAATAACCTTAAACCATTATCGACTAACGTTTTTAAGTAAAAATTTGGAATAATTTATGCAGATTTAGAATTGGTAAACACTAAAATAATATAACTTAACAACCTTTTAATCTAGTTACGTACAATAGATAGATTATCATTAGTGAATAGAATATACAATATAGATAGGGGCCTTAATAGATAACACATTTGAGCGGATTGGAGCACATTCTATAAAGTGAACATATATAATGTTCAGCGTTCTTATAACATATTATAGTATCCATTGGATGTAATATGTGGCTTTACTCCAGAAATATATATACTATTAATAACTGCAGTAAATCATTTTCGCAGGTGTTTTGAAGACGCTGCATTGATTTACTTAAATTAAAGTAAACCAAAGAACTGTTTTGTAGATTGCATTTTTTCTTACTATTTTATCCGATTCGCAACTACTTAAATAAAATATATATCGACAATCACCGTTTGACAAACACAATCAATGGTGAATTTTACGATGTACTAGCTAAATATAATTTTTGTAAACCCGATAGTAAAAGTAATTTGTATGTGTGTCAAGTCATCCACCGTGTGTTGTGATTGAGTAATTAGTTTCAAAATATGGTATATCTCAGTCCACAAAAAATACTCGGATGATTAATTAAACCTCTAAACAATGCAATCTAAAATCACAAAAGAAAAGTTCTGCCAAGTCGTGTGATTTGATTATGCACAAAGAAAGGCACCTCTGTGTACAATAATTGTCTAGGCATACAAATTATGCAGTTAATCAATTAATAAAGCTATAAGCGATATAAGTATCAAAAACAGCTGATTATAGAATGTTTTTGAAAATATCGCAGAATTCAAGTTTGTAGAGCGAGAACACAGACCGTGGTGTATTTTTACTAACTGCATCATCACACACTAAACGGCTGAAAAGGTGCTAGCGCGATATAAATAACAGTCTAAGCATTGATGCATCATACATTCTCTATCTATAGTAAAACTTTCACATAAATTACTTTCTTATGTGAGTGTGTGTATTAACACAATTGCTGTGGTTCCTGTCATAAAATGCATAAATTATCAAGCAAATAAAGATTTAATACCACAGGATTGATAGGTGTAAAGCTGTAATGGCTCTATTTCTAATTCTAGAAATACTTAGAATAAATTAAGTACGATTATCTCCTAAAGTTACAGAAAAACGATAAACATAGGTATGTTATGCATAAATACCGGTCGTACAACAAAATTCCAGTAAAATCTAGCAGCTTAGCTATATTACGAAATAAACAGCTATGTAGATGTGTAGAGATAGCCTAGCGATGTCAAACATAAACAATTACAATTTACTAATCAATAAAATTAAGTGCAAATAACAGGTTATGAGAGTGTTGTTTAAAAGACTTTTGACGGAAGGCAAAACAGTAAGTAAAATGGAATCTTTATAAAATGTTAATAAACAAACAAAAATAAACCACCAAAACAAACGCCTGCAAATAAACCAATAAAACATGACTTCTTTTAGATTTATCCATAAGTAATATTTCAACATGAATAGCCAACAATACTCGATAAACAACTTCCTTGCCCATAGCAGCAATATCCTAAGAAATGACGAAATCCTTCAAAAACTAAATGATAAATCCAATTATGTGATTTTTATCAATGGTTAATAAAACCAATTCTATCGTTTCATTAAAAGGTGTAATTATATAGATAATATAATAAGACTGTCTGTATGTTACAATAAATTGAAATAAATGTTTGCCATGAATACATACCAAACAAATTTTAATGGAGATAAAATTAAAACTTTATATCTGATATGTTTATATATACAATATATAAATTATCGATTTTGCTACGAATCGCTCGCGATTTAAAAAAAGCCTTTTTAATTATTAAGTGTTATTTCGATATTTTGACACTAATTCAATATAGATGTATATTTCTATCTGCACAAAGACAATCAAAATGGTTATAATTTGTTTATGTATATTTTAAAAATTACTAGTTATTATATATTATGTGTAAAAAAAGATAGCCCGAAGAAAAAAAATTAATTGTAACACAAGGATACAGTCAAAATAACGTCACAAAATCAAACCTAGCTGTTGTAAACAATGTGTTTTTGTAGTTATAGTAAGAAATACTGTTTCTTATTAAGTTTTCATGTAATAGTACAGGGTAGATTGCATACTCGCTTTGCCGGATATAATTATATAAATCTAAATCGATTTAGGAGAGTAGTAGCTAAGTGGGTAGGACTCCTGCCTTCAAACCAGAAGGTAGCAAGTTCGAACCCCGGTACATACTTCTGACTTTAAAAAACTTATTTGCGCTGGAGCGTTGGCTAATTATCGATTGATTAGTTTAAACCTGCGGTGACTAATTAATTGGTATTTATTATATAATTATATCCTGGCAAAGCGTGTACGCAATCAACCCAATAATAGTATTATTAATAACGGGGTAAGCCACATCTTTATTTATAATATATAATTAACTAAGTTTTCATGTTTAAGGTTTTGATAGTGAAATTGTAGAATTTTGAAAAGGCTTTTAATCCCAATAGTTAAGCTGAAGCTCTACGTTTTATTTGTGACTGGCGATGCTTCCTCGTCGTCTAATAGTTGTTCTGCGTTTGTGTTTTTGTATTAAAAGATTCTTTCTGTCACAAAATGTGCATTTATACAAAGCTTGATAAGGTCAACTATTTAGAATTTTTTAAATACCAAACTGCATTCTGTAAAGTAGGTATAGATTAACTGTCTTTAATAGTATGCATACTGTAGGTACTTGTGCATAGTTAATAGAACATTTTAAGTATCTGTATACTCAGACACAACAAGTAAACGTTGAATTTATTGAACTAGTCGTTTCTAGTAGAAGGAAAATTCCACATCAATTTCCCTAACAGGGTGCTCGTTTTTATGAAACAGATTAGTCTATAGTCTGCATGTTAAGAAAAAAACAACTCACATGAAAAGGCTGATGAATTGGTATCGTGGACTGGAACTCAGAAGCTGAAATTGGGACATCCTCCCCGGATAGACGCTTAGCCATCGAGGGCGACTAGAAGGTTGAAAACAAGGGCAGAAGAGAAGATAAGAGTCCAAGAAAAGAAAACTACAAGCACCAAAATTATGTTGCTTTAAACCACGTTATGACACAGTACTCATCTTATTTGAAGTCTAAAGATAAGAAGATTAGTAATGTGCCAAATTAATAACCAAAACCTGTGTGATTTTAGTCAATATTTTGAGGAAATTTGTTCACATCGTCACACTATAAAAGAGCTACGCAATATTTGACCGATACTTATACGAATTGTTCGCCTTTTACGAAATTGATTAGATTTGGGAAATGGGTACTCTGTCTATGTCTCATACCCCAATCAGTCTGCACAGTTAGCTCAGGATCGAGTTAATCAATCAATAGGAGTACAGCGTGTGTGTTAGGAGTAGAATGAAGAAGAGTTCAACCATATTAACTCGGATACTATACTTGGATACAAAAGTATTGATTATATTATGGCAATCATGAAATTGGAAGCATACGAGGTACATAACAGTATATACAAATTTATGGCTTAAAGGATGCTGCCTAGTCAAAATACCAACATCTTAAACTTCATAATAGGGGTTTGAAATCTTGCATGTAAGTAAAAATGGCGAAAAACATTTTTTTCACAAGGTTAAAATATATTATCAAAAGAAAATTATATTTCCTGCTAGGAATCTTCTAAGAATAAATTCATATTACACTATGCGATTAATTATATTACATTAAATTAATGAGTACCCCAATTAGAATCTTTTTTGATTTCCATAAAAGTATGCTTTTCATCGAAAAGTATTTTAACCTTATTTTTGACAAAAGGGATGCATTTTTAGGGCACGGGAGTACTCTTTTGGTGGCTCAATCGTGAATATATGTTGGGAAAAGTCACGGAAGCTTATTTTGTCTATTTGATCATTTAAAAATCTCAGCAAAAAGGCTGGAGAGGGCCATTAAAGCTTTGTTATGGATAGGGATAACAAACGTCCAAGATCAATGTGTAAAATTACTTATTCGCCGAAACTAGAGTGATTGAGGACGAAATAGATAGTGCAAATAGTATAACGAAAGAATCAATATATAGTATTAATTATTACAAATTGAAAATTAAACTGATTTTTTTAAATCAGTAGTAGCTTAAGTTAAATTTAAAAAAACTCGAAAATACAAATTGTTATTACAAATGTTTTAAATATATTTTTTGGTAAGCAATAGTAGTTTATGTCAGACAAAAACCTACATACCTACAATCTGAAAAATAATATATTATTTTATTCTTTGTCCGACACAGAATCGCTACATTCTGTATCTTCTGACAAACATTTAGAAATGATTTAAGTTATTTGTGGTCCTTTAGTATTTATTGAGAGTAGTAGGGAAGGAGTAGGTCCACTTCACCCCC